>JALIGW010000005.1:48870741-49158241 GCA_023053685.1 Diadophis punctatus similis
CCAGGAAGCTCAGGAGATCCTGGTCCCCGTGGGTCACCTGGACTCCCAGGTACATTTCCTTTCCTCTATTTTAATGTTTTTCAACCTTGGAAACTTGAAGGTGTGAGGACCTCGACATTCTGGGAGTTAAGTCCAACATCTTCAAGATGCCAAGATTGAAAAACACTGCTGTATTTGAATTAGTCTGATGTGGTGATTATTGCCCCAGTATTAATTTGAGCTTTTGGCTGCGATGCCTTTCTGTCATTTTAGTTGTTTTTAGGGAACTCAGGAGATATGCTGGAAGAACTCAGAGAGAGAACACCTGCGTTTGAAGGTGTTTCTGGATGAAATACAGAGGACTAGCTATTACTAGCTGTTATTGGGGGCTTGTCTTGCAATAAGTTTGCATCAAATCTTCTCCAGAATGATCCCTTCCTTTTAGGTATGTTTTGAATGTATGTTAACATTTTTCTTCTATTCATCAATCCAGGACCTCCTGGTACAATGGGTCAGTCAGGCCGTCGTGGTACTCCAGGTAGAACTGGACCAACTGGACCCAAAGGAGAAAAAGGATTTCAAGGGCAAAAAGGTACTACAATAAGGAGTGGTGAACTTATTATAAGATGGAATGGAATATTTGGATTTTGTCTTGTACCTGGCCATAATCATGGAAATATTGTGTATATTTGACACAGAGTTTGTAGGTGAACAGGTTTACAAATATTTCTAATTATTATTTTTTAAATTAATTTCTGCATAGGTTTACCTGGATTGCTTGGATCTCCTGGTATAAAGGGACTTCCTGGATTCCCAGGAAGCTGCATAACTAGTCCACTGAAAAGGGGCTTCATTTTTTCCCGGCACAGTCAATCAACAAACATTCCTACATGTCCATCTGGGACAACTCACATCTATAGTGGCTACTCTCTTCTTTTTGTTCAAGGAAATGAACAAGCACACGGACAAGACCTCGGTACTTTTATACTTCATTTTATTTTTTAAAATATCACATAAAGTTTGCTGTGCAAAAGCAAGCATTTCATGTCCTGGTTAAAATAACAAATCCAACAGTGCAATCATAAACATACCATATTTTTCGGAGTATAAGACGCACCGGAGTATAAGACGCACCTTAGTTTTTGGGGAGGAAAATAGGGGAAAACAATCTGCCTACCAGGTATTCATCTGGCTAGCATCCTTTGTCTGGTCAGCTTCAGCACATTATTTTATCCCCTGGTTAGGACTTAAAAAAACCTTCTTCTGAGAGAGTAACAATGAAAGAGCATGCAAGCCAGTAAGAGCTGGGAAGATCGTTAGCACCTAGTTAGGGCTAGAAAAAAAACTTATTCGGAGCAGCTTCAGCACATTATTTTATCCCCTGGTTAGGACTTAAAAAAACCTTCTTCTCAGAGAATAACAATGAAAGAGCCTGCAAGCCGGTAAGAGCTGGGAAGATCGTTAGCACCTGGTTAGGGCTAGAAAAAAACTTATTCAGAGCAAGTAGAGCAATGAAAAAAAATTCTGCAAAGACTTAGGGCTGGAAAAACATTCTTTGGAGAGAGTAACAATGAAAAAGCCTGCAAGGTAAGAGCTGGGAAGATCTGTTAGCACCTAGTTAGGGCTGGAAAAAAAAGCTACATTCAAAGTATAAGATGCACCCAAATTTTCAGCCACTTTTAGGGAGGAAAAAGGTGCGTCTTATACTCCAAAAAATACAGTAGGTCTTAATTGGTGAATTCCCAGAGAATTGTGACATCATCTGCATTTTAAGGATGAATCTTTCCTCTGCAGCACTTTCAGGGTATAGAAGACAGTGTATATATGAATTGTCCTGAACAAAGAACTTTATTTCTGGTAATTTCATCTCTTAATCAGAGTTTTGGTCAAGAATAACTACCAGCATAAGCAATAGCACTTAGACTTATATACCATTTCATAGTGCTTTACAGCTCTAAGCATTTTACAGAGTCAGCATATTGCCTCCAACAATCTGGGTCCTCATTTTACCGACCTCGGAAGGATGGAAGGAATGCTTAAGGTTGAGCCAGCAACCTTAAGCATTACTCTTTAATTTGTTTATGTACTGTTTTAGAACTCTATGATCTGATTGTTTCAAAATCCCTGAGAAAACACTGAGAAGAGAAAAAAAAACGTTCTCAATTAACAAATGTATATGTTTTCTAGCTATTTTATTTTAATGCATGTCTTCCAATTGTAAGTTAAACATTGATTTACCCAGAGCAAGGATAATTCCAAAGGAATTAACCCCAGAATGTTTTCTCCTCCCATAGCTTTTGATATTTCCCCGTTAAAAACCTTTGTTCTTCCTTTGTTCTCTCAGATTATTTCCCCCCCAGAATTGTCTCTATTGTAGCATTTCCCTACCTTGTATTGATTTCATCTGTACTAATATTATAAACATCATAGCATACCTATAACACAATAAGATACTTTATTGAACTCACCAGAACTTCTCTTCTGAATGATCCAGGTACAACTGGTAGCTGTCTTTCAAGATTTACTACTATGCCCTTTTTATTATGTAATACCCAAGCGGTCTGCAGATTTGCTTCTCGCAATGATTACTCCTACTGGTTGTCAACAGAAACACCAATGCCTGAAGATATGGCACCAATTTCTGGAAGAGCATTAGAGTCCTATATTAGCAGGTAATTTTTCCTACTTGATTTCCCCTTCTAATTTCTATGTAGATATTTCTTTGATACATGACATTATATAAGAAACACTAAGCGGATAAACTATTGGTTTCCAAAAACAAAATCAAGATGCATAAGTGATTTTGTAAAAAGGTGAATAAAAAATGAATTATTCCATTTCTGTGTGTTCTGCTGGCTACCTGGCTTATCAGCACTTTTCTTCCAAATTCATTAGTCTGCTGTAGTTTGTTTCTCCCTTTTCTTCATGATATGTTTGTCTCTCACTTTGTAGATGCGTTGTCTGCGAAGGTCCAGCAATGATGATAGCAGTCCACAGTCAAAAAAATTCAGTTCCACCCTGTCCTCAAGGCTGGCAATCTCTTTGGACAGGGTTTTCTTTTGTTATGGTAAGAAGAAAAATAAATAAATAAAAGTACTGTTTTTTTGTTTGAAATAAATGATTCATTAGGCAAGAGGTTAAAAAAAACTAGTTCTGAAAGTGTTCAATCAAAATGATATATTTTATTTTATTCAGCTTTATTATTGAAGTGCTGTGAGGGAAAAGGTGCAATGCTGATTAATTAGATTCTTGAAATCCATCTCACATGTAAACTGCATCTACACAGACAATTTATCTCCCCCTCCTCTCCCATCTCCCTCCCCCCAATTTTAATTCTATGTCAGTTTTGCCATTCTATGTCTCTTATGAAATGAGCTACAGCTCATGCCTTCTAATAAAATGTGTTGGAAAAGGTGCCACCAGACTCCTAACAGAGTGGTTGGAAGCTTTAACCAAAAACAAAGCAGCTGCAGCAGTACTTTGCTAGTTCTTTAAGTCAGGCTGTCAATTGCAGTGTTATGGTTTTTACAAGGGATATCTGGTTTTAAGCGTTGTGCCTGACCCTGGGCCCTTCTATGGAGCACTGCCTCAAAAACTTCAAAAACTTCTTGGGGAACCTGTTGTTCTTCTCTTGGTAAGAGTCTGATAAGGAAAGGAAAGGAGTCCCTGCAGATTTTACTCCACTAGGCGCTCATCTCCATTTCAAGGCCATTGAGCCATTGCTTCCGAAGACATTTCCACAGTCATGTGGACAGCATGACGTTGCAGAGCGCTGTTTCCTCCCCACTGAAGTGGTACCTATTTATCTTCTCACATTTGCATGCTTTCGAACTGCTAGGTGGGCAGGAGCTAGGTGAAGATGGGTGCTCATCCCATTGTGCGATGCTCGGTAAGTCAGCAGCTTGTCCAGTACCAGAAGAAATAAGGGAAGTGTCTAGCAAATATGCACTTGCACAATTTAAAACATTATTGGCAGCAGTTGTGATAAATTAGGGACTGTATAATGAGTTGAGAGAATAACTTTTGGAGACTGAACAAAGAGCCACAACTAAAGCAATGTCAGGCACAAGCTATCTCAGCCACAGAAGGGAATGGGGATGGAGAAAGCATCTCAGAATGAATCTTCCCTAATTCTCTGGAAAGTAAAAGCAAGGGAGGGGAGAAGTGGTGACAAGATTCTGTTACTGTAATCTTACAATAAAGATAGTGTTAGTACTCATTAGACAACCCATGACCCATTGGGTCATTGTTTCAGAGATATTTCTTTATCTAAACAGAGAAAAAAATCAGTGGGAGCAGAAGTGACCTCCAACTTTCTGTCAACTCTACCATTGAGTTCTCTAGGGAGAAGCTGGCAGAATGTCAGAAACCCCTTCCTCCCCCCCTCCCTCCCTAATTGCTAAATTTAATTCCATGGGAGACATGGATCCGGGTTTTGGATGCATTCTGTATGTTAGTCCATTTGAGGGACGTTGGTTAAAAATGTTTTGCTCTATGATGCACCTTTTCATGCAGTTAAATGTTAGACACAAGAGTTATAAGATAGTACTTAGTAGTTTATAGACTACTAGTAGTAGATAGATGGTTTTGGTTTCTTGTCTGGATTAACTTGAAGGCTGACACAGATGCAGCTTTTTTTAAATTAATGTGGAAAAGGGTATGAAAGTATTTTATGGCTATGTGAGTATTTTTATAACCATATGTTGTTTTTTGATAGCTTAACCTAGCACTAATCATGAAGTGCTTTTTCAAATGATTTCAACAGGTCATTGAACTACAAAAGTAACAAAAAGGAAATTATTACTGTACCTATAGTTTCTTTAAATCAGCCTACAAATTTTAAAGATTATTATGACAAAAATAGAAGAGGATCTTTTGTATTTTAACAACTAACAAATGTATACCATAACTGTTCTTAGAGAAAACTGTATGGTAATAAAATTTGTAAGATTTAAAAGTCACAAGAATCTCCACAAGACTACGTTATGTTTGTATGATTATATTCCAGCCCCAAAGGGAAAAAGTTCCCAAAGAAAAAAAGAATGCATTATTAAAAAGTATCTGAAATTTTTGTTGTTCTATGATGCTTCAAATCCTATCAATATTAGCAAAAACTACCAAATTGCTATGTAAAAATAACCGGGATGAATTCTCCTCAAAGAATAATAATACAATTATTATTGGAAGTCTAAAGCTGATATTCCTTATCCACAGATTACTAACCAAAACAGATTTTTATGAAAGTCATTTATCATTATAGTATACGGGTGCAGGCTCAGAAGCTTCTGGACAAGCTTTGGCATCTCCGGGGTCATGCTTAGAAAAATTTCGTGCCCTTCCATTCATTGAATGTCATGGCCGAGGAACATGTAATTACTACTCAAATTCCTACAGTTTCTGGTTGGCTACACTAAATTCAAGAAGAATGTTCAGGTATTTTTATTTACACTACTTTCTCTGTGATGCAACTTAAAATGAGTCGGTTCATTCTTTCATTGTACTGTAATATGCTACCACTTGGCCAATTCACAAATAAAGCTGATATTTCTATCTTTGTTTTGATACCTACTTGCCATTATAAGCCTTATTTAGCAAGTCTCTCTGTGAGGCAGATGGGTGGTTTCAAAATTTGATAGATAAATACATTTTTTATGACAACTGTTTTACTGTCAGGGCTGCCTAATGCTTTTGATTCAAAGACAAAAAGGTGCTTTGGACGATGTGTGTGTGGAATTCCTGCCATCAACTATTTAATCAGCAATAACTTTTCTCAGGGTCCCCCTGAAGACTCCAGGGGGAAAAAAATCATTCTTTTCAAGAACTACAAAGAAATTCTACTTGAGGGCATGTGGTTTCTATGCTCTACAGCAGCTCTCTTCAAGGCAAACTTCAAACTTCATAGTCCTAATCACTGTTCCCTCTAAGGTGCGCGGCCGCGCACATAATAAGAGAACGCCGCACGGAAGTTTCTAACTTCCGCCCGGCATTTTCTAATGGGAGAGGCTGCATGACTGTGCGGCCGCGCAGATAAAAAGAGAACACCGTGCGCCGTTTTCTGCTATTACAGGGAACATTGGTCCAAATTATTATTTTTACTTTTTGTACTTTGATTTAAATACAGGTGACTGACACTGATGTAACATTTATTAGTTTAATGTTTAAGATATGGGACTTCTGTTTTATTTAAAATATATTATTCTTATTTACATTTAAAGGAAACCAGTGCCACAGACTCTAAAAGCTGGAAATATGGAAAAAATAATTAGTCGCTGTCAAGTCTGCATGAGGAAACTCAACTGAGCAGAACTGTCATCTGAAAATGAAGTTCCAGTTTTGTTGCCCATGGGAAAAAAGTCTGAAACTAAATCAAATGCTTTTATGAAGTTTTAATAATATGTATTACAACAGTACAATATTTGTACCAAAAATTAGAAAATCAGTGTTGTGCAATAATGAAAAGTGCAATGTTTTTATTGCTTTATTTTGCTAAAATAAACAAAAATACCATCTTAAAAGAAAGTATTGGAGTGTAATTTTTTTGTACTTATTTGTATCCCGCCTTTATTACTTTTATCAATAATTCAAGGCAGCAAACATACTTAATACTCTTTCCTCCTCCTATTTTTCCCACAACATAACCCTGTAAGGTAAGTTGGGCTGAGAGAATGACTGGCCCAAAAATCACCCAATTTACTTTTATAGCTAAGACAGGATTAAAGAACTCAGTTTCCTGGTTTCTAGTCTGATGCCTTAACTACTAGACCAAAATATTTGATGTACAGTATTACAAGATTGCCAGTTTCTAGATACTAGTATTAATGGAACCTTACCTATTATAAACATGGTATCATCAATCTTTTAAATGAAAAAGCTATAGTTCCCAATTGTGATGTTGTGCTTTTCCAACTATTAAATGGAGTAAATAGCTATCATTGGATTATGTATTATTCAAATCAAATATTATGTAAACAGACATTTTGGCACTACATTAAAGGATAATTTTTAAAAAATGAATAAAACATCTTTAAATGAAGCTTCTAAACAGCTACCTTCATTATTCACTCTTCCTTTGGCTAAGAAGTGGGAAATTGCAGCATTTCACTTCAGTGCAATGCCATACTTTGTTACTATCTGGACTTTCCAGTATAAGAACATGTTGATTATTTAAATACAATTTGCCACTACAACTTTGTTCCAATTTCCTGCCAAATATTGGGTTCTTAAAATTTTGACATACACAGCAGGGAGTAAGAGCTCTCCTTCACTGGAAGTTGCAAGCAATTGCTCCCTTGCATCTATTGTCTTATGCCAATTCGATTGAAACCTGAACTATTCAATATAATGCACAAACAAAAGAAATTGATTAATTTTTAATAAGCTTAGTGGGTATGAACATAGCCACTGGGTTTCTTTCACTGCAACTGCAGACATTGCCAATGTTACTCTTCATTTGCCCGCAGGTCTCCTACTGTACTGAATAACACATATACCAGTAAGCCTTATTATATTTAGTGAACTTAATCTCCATATCCTAATAATATAGGCTCAGGAATGCAGTTTCATTAATTACTTGGTTCTGGGTTAAATCAGAATAAATTAAAAATGCTTTAGTCTCACTAAAATCAGTTACGTTAAACACAACAATTTACTGTACAGGTAATCCTCGACTTGTGACCACAATTGAGCCCAACATTTCTGTTGTTAGGTAAGACATTTGTTAAATGAATGTTGCCCCATTTTACGACCTTTCTTGCCACACTTCTTAAGTGAATCACTGTAATTGTTAAGTTAGCAACATGCTAACTTTGCTTGTCAAAAGGTTGCAAAAGGTGAGCACATGACTTTGAAACACAACAATGGTCATAAGTATGAACCAGTTGCCCAGTGTCTGAAGTTTGATCACGTCATCATGGGGAATGCTACAAAGATTTGCAACTGAAAAATGGTCATGTCACTTTTTTCTGTGACGCTGTAACTTTGAACGGTCACTAAACGAACTGTTGTTAAGTCAAGGACTACCTGCATTCTTAAAGGTTTCAGCTGGACAAAAAAGGGTCCAGTCCTGTCACCAGATGTTCCCTGTATGGCCTAATAACAGCTAGAGATCTTCATCCTCAACCCCGACAAGACTGAGTGGCTCTGGATATTGCCTCCTAAGGACCATGTCGATTGTCCCTCCTTGGTTCTTGAGGGAGAAAAATTAACTCCCTCGGAACGGGTTCACAATTTGGGAGTTCTCCTAGATCCACAGCTAAAATTAGACCAACACCTTACAGCTGTGGCTAGGGGGGCTTTTGCACAGGTTCACCTGGTGCACCAATTGCGACCATACTTGGAGAAGGAGGCTTTACTCACGGTCACTCATGCCCTTGTCACCTCCCGATTGGACTACTGTAATGCGCTTACATGGGGCTACCCTTGAAGAGTATTTGGAGACTACAATTGGTGCAAAATGCGGCTGCGCATGCTGTGGTGGGTGTTTCAAGATACACCCACATAACACCCATACTCCGCCAGTTGCATTGGCTGCCCATTGGTCTCTGGGTACAATTCAAGGTGTTGATCATCATCTTTAAAGCCCTACATGGCTTAGGACCAGGTTACCTCTGGGACCGCATTCTACTTCATACTTCCCTTCGACCGGTCAGGTACCACAGAATGGGTCTACTCCAGGTTCCGTCAGCCAAAAAATGCCGACTGGCGGGGCCTAGGGGGGAGGGCTTTCTCTGTAGGGGCCCCTGCTCTCTGGAACCAACTTCCCCCAGAGATACGAATTGTCCCCACCTTGCTGGCCTTCCGAAAAGCCATTAAGACATGGCTCTTCCTGCAGGCAGGGTTCTGAGACAATTTTACATCTGAGGTCTCCCCCATGTGTACATGGTGTCGTGTGTCTTTTTAAAAAACTTTTTAAAAATTGTTTTTAATGATTTTATTGTTTGGTGTTCTCTAAAATGCTGTACGCTGCCCTGAGTCCTTGGGGAGTAGGGCGGCATAGAAGAATTCCCAAATAAATAAATAAAATAAATAAATCCTCTTCAGAATCTACACTCCTTTCCCCCAAGGTATCTTATCTATTTTTACTAGGGATTAATGTCCTATTCATTTCTCCAAAGTCAGAGGAAAGACCTTTCCCTGACTTTGCATGGCTCATGGCCAGCAAGCCTCCGTATAACATGAACATTTTCAAATGTTTCTTATAATCTCTTTGCCTACCAATGAAGGCATCCTCCATTCTTCATTTCAATGGGCTTTAAAATACTGTAACTTCCATATATGTCAATGGAAGTTTTTTTACAGCCTCACTGCAAGACACGAAGGCAGTTTTAAATCTCTCTCCCTCCCCCCCTCACGCACACACAATATTGCAAGTCCCTCTTGAAAAATCACCTCCCAGTAAGGATTTACAATAATCTCTGTTAATATAAAAGAGGCTATTTTAAAGTTTCATTGCAGCAACTCCCTTGTAAAAAATGTTCCATGCGTAGCAACAAACACAGTGCAAATGACAAAAGGGAAAGATTATGAGTGAATTGTGTATGGGCGGTGTTGAAAATGTGTTGAGAGCTACATTGTCACAGCAGGATTGTGTGACAAATACTGTGTTAAATATTCATAATGAATCTACAAGCCTGTTTCATGGTATCTTTGCCATTGCAATACCACACAATCAGTCAGATATATGTTTCAAATGCGTTGATAAGTCAAGAATGTTCTCCATGAACTTGAAAAGAATAATTTTATATAAAGAATTCATCTTTAACTCACGTGGTGAAATCCAAATTTTTGTACTACCGGTTCTGTGGGCGTGGTGTGGCTTGGTGGGCATGGCAGGGGAAGGATATTGCAAAATCTCCATTCCCACCTCACTCTGGGGCCAGCCAGAGGTGGCATTTGCCAGTTCTCCGAACTACTCAAAATTTCTGCTACCGGTTCTCCAAAATCTGTCAGAACCTGCTGGATTTCACCCCTGCTTTAACTGCAATATTATGTATATTAATTTTTAAAAAACCACCCATTTTCAGTGAAACTGGATCCCTAATGCCTATTTATAAAATACCAGTTATAAATTGTCTTTATAGGCAAGGGAGATTCCTATACACAATTTGTGGAAATATTTATCTGTATGCTGACATTCATTGTAACATTCAATGGAATTCAATGAATATAGAGGTATTTATATGTATGTCAGAATAACACTATAACAGAGTTGGAAGGGATCTAGGAGGTCTTCTAGTCCAGCCCTCTGACCATTTCAAACAGTTGTCCAATCTCATCTTAAAAACCTCCAGTGTTTGGAGCACACACAATTTCTTGAGGCAAATCATTCCACTGATTAATTGTTCTGTCAGGAATTTTTTTCTTAGTTCTAGGTTGATTCTCTCCTGGATTAGTTTCCATCCATTGCTTCTTGTCCTGACTTTAGGTGCTTTGGAGAATAGGTTGACCTTCCTTTTCTTTGTAGCAGCTCCTTAGATATTGGAATACTGCAGCCAATTCTGGTCTCTTTTGAAAAGAATCTATTTTTCTTCTTCATTGGAATTGGGCTGGAGTAGACTGTATCTTTTTTAAACCTTTTTTTAGTGTCGTTTGGAAATCAATATAATTGCATTAGTGTACATTTATTTATTTTTTATTTATTTGTCAACACGTGATAACAAGTATGATATAAACATAAACAAAGTATGTATAGGTAAATTTGGACAATAGGACAGAAGGACAGGGACGGTAGGCACGGTGGTGCGCTTATGCACGTCCCTTACATTAAAATATAACTTGAGCTAGATTGGGATACAATACCATAATTAATGTATTAGATAAATGTTCAGTTGGCTAAATCTGTATGCAACATAAAACCAGAATAATTTTTTAAAGAAACCCTGATTTTCTAGGTCTTTATCATAATACTGATATTTAAAACCTTTTTTGAAAAAAAAGCTGAATCCAAAATAAAATACCAAAAATAAACGAAGCGGCGCTGTACAGCCGCCGCCTATCTCCTCGCACTGGCCAAAGAAAGAAAACCTTCGCCTTTCAGCAAAGCGAGCGGGAACCCAGCTACGACCATAGTAAAGATGGCCGCGACACTTTCTAATTCCTGCTGAAGGTCCGGTTCCGCCCTTCCTCGATCACGCGATATATCACGGAGCGTTCCCGGCTGCCGGTTACGGCAATGCATTTGGGACAATTTAGGTCATTTCTCCTTTTTTTCTGTTTTTGTTTCTTTGAGTTCCGCGCTGTGCTCCGCCACTAACAGCCCCTGACGGAGGAACGGAGCCTGAGGCGGCTGGAGTGGATACTGGGACCAAGGCTTCCGCCTCCCTGCTGGCCTCAGGGTGAGAAATAAAGGGAGAGTTGGTTTGGGGCCTTCTCTCCGAATTAGCAGTGGGGCAGAACTGGGGAGTTGGTACAGGAATCCTTGGTGGCTTCCTTCCTGTATTGAGATGTTCTCACGTACCGTTTTCCCTTCCGCACAAAAGATGGGCCCCGAGGTCCTTTTGCTCCCTTGCTTCAACAGCTTTGCCTCGCTGTTGCCGCCCTCCCCCCCCCCTCAAAGCGTAAGACTTGGCTATCTTAACGCCTTCTCTTTCTCCATTGATTTCGTCTGCTCCTCTCCCACCCCCCCTTTTTTGCGGGGTTGTTGATTTATATTTTACTTATTTTATTCTGGAGCAGGTTAAGAGATCGGGGGGCTAAAAAACTAACCCTAAGAGAGATTGAAGCCATTGGGAATGAAGCGTGGAGAGGGGGTTGATAATTCTTTAAATTCCTAAAAGAATGCAGGTTGGAGGAAAGGACCTGTTCTTTCTCATTCCAGAAAACACTAAGTTTAAGTTCAAGGAACCAGGAAGTCAGATTCTGGTTAACGGAAACTTTCTTACAGTAGGAACAATAGTTTATTAGTGGAACCAATTAACAAGAGAGGTGAAGGCTGTCATTTTATTATAGGTATGCCAGAAAGGACAGGAGAGCCATCTGGCTGGGATGCTTTAATTGGATTCTTGCACTAAACAGAGGATTGGACTTAATGACCTAAATGGTTTTTCCAGCTCTGTGATGCTATAATTCATTTACCCTCCTTAGTACTGCTTTGACTGTTACCTTTATATTTATAGGCAGAATGCAACTGAATGCCAGGTGCTCACCTGTGCCAAAGATTGTTGCTCTCCTACCCATCTGGGAAGTTCCTGAGTTGTTATTAACCAGAGTGAAAAACAAGGCCCTTAGATAAAATGGATTTACCTTTCAGTCATTAACTGCACAACAGAGTTCTGAGATACCTTAAGGAGTAGCAAATTTATTGCTGAATGAATTTTTGTGAAGCAACATGTTTCATCAGAAATATCTAATGTAGTTTTGGGAACCACTATAAAGACATGCAACAATTGATGGGGTGGGAGGGAAGAAGGAAAGGTGAGATACAGAATTGTCATAAATACTGGCTTTCACTTAGATTCTATTCATACAACTGTCTCAGCCTATGCTGATTGGAGTTTTAAATACATCCTTACAGCACATTGAAAGGCAGACATTCTAGTGGTTCAATTCTTGGTCAAATAAATGATATTGGATATTAGCAATAGCAACACCTCAGCATAGGTGAATTGTCTTGGCAGGAAACTTGTGTGGTTATACAAATCACAGTGGATTAGGAGTCAACTATTTTGGTCTATTTCAAAAGGGGCAATGAGAATGGTAGAAAATTGTGATTTGTATAACCACACAAGTTTCCTGCCAAGACAATTCACCTAAGTCAGGGGTGTCAAACTCGCATTGTCATATTGTCGTCACGTGATGTATCACGGCTTCCCCCCCCTTCGCTAAACCTGGGGTGGGCTTGGCCAGCGCGTGATGCATCTTGCTCGCGGGCCGCGCGTTTGACACCCCTGCACTAAGTTATATTTCTGATACCAGTTTAGTAAAAATTTGTAACTCAATACTTAGATTCCTCATATTTCCTATTAATTCTACCACATTTGTACTTAAATAAAATTGAGTGGTGTCCATTTTTCTTTGTAACTATTATCTGATGGGCTATATATGGTGGAGATTTTGTGCTATTTTAGCATATCAACTGGTTCTGTGTTTGCACAGCATTATAATCCAGACATGTAGTGAAGCTTGGCTTTTTCTTGAGCAGCAGTAAACTGAGAATTTAACAAAAGTAAACTGAGAATTTGACAAAAACCATTACAAGTATGTTTAAATCAGGATCCTTGGTTTATTTCTATAAGAACATACTTAGGCTTATAATGTCATTTATTGGAGAAAGTAACACACCAGGATTGTGTTCATGTATAATGCTAAGCCATGTTTTTTCAGAAGCTAGTGATTGACATAAATTGATTTGATTGACATAAATTGCTAAATCATGGTGTTGGCTTTAAATTTCAAGTTAAAGCAAGAACAAGAAAACATACTTCTATCTCAGTTTAGATATGAAACTAATCCTTTGGTAGCAAGTCCTTAATTTATTTAGCTGCCAAATTTCAATTCCACAAGAGTCATGGAACCTGGATTTTTGACACATTCTCTTAAGTTAAGCTATTTGAAATTCCTTGATTCAAAAATTATTTCCCTATGATGTAGCATTTTGCACAGTTAAAGATTATGGGAATGAGATTTTCAGTAGCACAGGTAGTCCTCGATTTACAACAGTTCATTTAGTGATTGTTCAAACTCACAATAGCACTGAAAAAAGTGACTTATGACTGGTTTTCTTGCTTATGACTGTTGCAGCATTCCCATGGTCACATCATCAAAATTAAGATGCTTGTCAATTGACTCATATTTATGACAGTTGCAATGTCCCTGGGTCATGTGGTCCCTTTTTGTGACCTGACAGAGTCAAAGTGGAAGCCAGATTCATTTTAACAATTGTGTTACTAACTTAACAACTGCAATGATTCACTTAACAACTGTGGCAAGAAAGGTCATAAAATGGGGCAAAATTCAATAATTGTCTCACTTAGCAAAAGAAATTTGGGGCTCAATTGTGGCCATATGTCAAGGACTACCTGTATATAGATAGATGATTAACTAGTAATGATTAAGCTTGTTATAGTGATCTCAATCCAGATGATGTCACATGTGCTTCATTTTAATATGATCTGTATAAGGCGACATAATTTATAGAAAAAAAACAGAACAGCCAACTCTATATATTTAAATGTGTTGTATTCTCTTTGTGGGATTTACCTATTCCATAGGCTTAAATAGTTATATTCTGCAACTTATCTTTGCAGTTGCTAGGATAAAAGCCTAGAAGAAGGCAAGTACTAAGCGTTTAGTCATAATTAGATAGAGATTATTTTTTGTTAAATATAGATTAATTTTTTCACAGATTTAGGAGTTGTGTTTAAGTCTTCACTAGCTTTATTGTGAATTGTAATTCCGCTCTTCTAAAAATCAGAGTTGAGAATTTAAAAAAGAAATGACATTTCTGAATCTTTGTAATGTTTTAAATATTTGGAAGCTATTTGGCATATTCTTATCAAATTCATATTATAGAATACATAGATATCATTTAAAATGTCCTTAGTAATATTTTATTTACAATCTGCCTAATACTTCTTTCTGTTCTTCTTTTTCCTGTTACAGCTTGAAAAGCAATTGTCATGCTGTCTTATGTAGAAAAGTTCCACTGTATTATCATATTGTTCTGTAAAATAAACAGTGCTATAGTGTAGTAATATTAACCCATTGCAAGCAAACTTCAGAATGAGCAAGCGAACAAGGGGTGAAATTCCTTTAGGAAGGTTAGTGAAAGTTGAAGAATTACACTTGTACTTATTCTAGTGAGTAGTTGTAGTATCTTCATGTATTACAATGTGACTGTTTTGCGTAAATGTTCTTTGGCCAGATAGATTTTCTTTCTTTCCAAATTAAAATTATATATACTTCTACCTTTTTTTTCTGTAGTAGGATTCAAGAATCCATAAGATCTCCAGGTGGTTTTCCATTTGGAAAATGAAAAGGTCCAGATCTTTCTAAACGCAAGACTTTTTGTCAAATAGTCTTCAAAACATAAGTCTTAAATTGAGAGAAAATGAACATCCTGAAACTGAAATTTTTGTATTTTCCCAGATATTCTGAAACATGCATGCATTAAATTTTGTTATACATATATGTATTATATTTTTAAATGAAATGGTTAAAAATCAGAATCTAAAGTGCAAATTGAGTAGGTGATGTAGTTAATAGTAAATATAATTTTAGAGTCAAGTTTTATATACTGGTAATTGTAATGTTTTAAAAATAAATAACTGTGCAGAGAGTCTAATTTGGAATCTGATTTAGATAGTGTGGCATTTTAATACATTTCATTTCTCTTTAGTCTTGAATGGATCAAACCTTATGCTTATTTTCTGCTTCTTGTATAATCTTTCACTGCCAAGCAGGACTAGAGCACTGATCAGCAACAATTTAATGTCTTATCACTCTTAACCTGAAATGTTACTTAGATTGTTTACTTATTTTAAGTAAGCATTATTGATTTGGCTGTATTGATTTTTTCACTGAGTGCCCTTTTTTAGTAATATACTATATTTTCCAAAACACTCTTGTTTGTATGTAGACAAATACTGGTTCTAATATGAGAATTTGAAATACCGTACTTTTTCAGGTGATTTTCTGAAATTTAAAATCAGTTTTCTATAAACATTTATGTATTCTCCTTGTATCCTCAAAAGGGAAAAAAATCTTTTTAGAGGAAACATTTGGATTTCATTGCAATTATAAAGATAGCTTCTATATAATTATGTCATGTGTTCTTCTTGACAAGCAGATTGGATAATGAAATTCAAAATCTCTGCTAAACAGGTCAAAGTTCAGTTTGAATAGGACTAGAAATTGAAACAAAAACTCATTTGGATACTTCGTTATATTGTTATGATGGTTTTAATAGTTAATCTTTGTATGTCACTGCTGTAAAATGGATAGTGTTATAAATTATTTAAATAAATAGTTTGATTCTATAGAATTCTGGGCCTGAAGGATATATTCATAACAAATTCATAGTAGTGATTTTTTCCCCTCCACAATTAAATCTTTTGTCCGGGAAAATTGGACATTTATAAAAGGCATTTTCTTTTGTTCTGCTGAAGATTTTGCTGCAGTTTCTTGAACCACAGTATTTCTTGGACTCATTCTCCAAGAAATACTGCAACACAGCCTGAGCTGTGTCATATAGACTAGTAATATTAACAAGGCACCTTTGGCCACCTCATAAAACATCTAATTTTATTCCAGCCTTTTCTGGTTCTAACCCAGCAGATTTCAGTGGGTTAATCCTGATCTGCTATCTTTCTACAATGACTTATCACAATTGGATGTAGAGGAGACTGCTCTAGACAGCTATTTTGAGTCCACAATAGTTTAGAAGCCTGTACAGATCAGTTTATTGCTATGTTGTTTTTCATCTTTATTGAAACAATAAAGTAATGGGGCAAAAACTGGAGTGGCTTAATCAGTGCTGGATTGCACATAAGGTAGTCCTTGATTTACAACCATAATTGAACCCAAAAATTTTGTTGCCAAGCAAGGCAGTTGTTAAGTGAGATTTGCCTCATGTTACAACCTTTTTGCCACAATTGTTAAATGAATCGCTGCAGTTAAGTGAATCGTGGTCGTTAAGCAAATCTGGCTTCCCCTATTGACTTTGCTTGTCAGAAGCCAGCTGGGACCTTAAGACAGTGCAAATACATGGCAGTTGCAAAGTGCCCGATCACATGACCCTGGGGATGTTGCAATAGTCGTAAGTGTGAAAACTGTTCGTAAGTCCTTTTTTCAGTGCTTCAGTAACTTCAAACGATCACTAAACAAATGGTTGTAAGTCGAGGACTACCTATACAACTCTGTTTTTCCTTTTGAATTGGGAAAGGGAGGACAGGGCTGATCCCTGACTATGGTAGTAGAGTGGGTGTTGCCAACGACTGAAGTGCAAGCCAAAGAAGATAGAAGGTTAATGAATAATTCCACAGTCTGTATGAGAACAATTCAATCTATTTAGTTACATTTTCCTTAGAATAAGTCGATAGCTTCAGAGTATTCCTAGGTCTTTCATTGTCAATTAAGACAAAAGTGAAATTTAATGCATGCTCCCTTTTACCAACCGTAGCTAATAGCTAATATTCCAGTTAGAAAATGGCAATTTCCTTTTTAATTTTTGCAAAGTTGTGTACACCGAGCTGTTTTTTTAAGACTGCCTGGATACTTACATTAGTTTAAAATACTGTACAACTGTCATCTGGTACCAGGCATATTATGACTTTTTATTAGTTTTGATATTCAATGAAAATGCCGGATTTTGAGATACAGATTCTATATTGTAGTACCTAACATAAGTCTCCTTAAGTCATCCATAGCAGCCTTTCTTAATATGTTTTTTCATGCCAAGATTCAGAAAACAGACAAAAGATGGAAACCTTTTTCTTGTAGATTCCATTCTATTCCTTGCATAGCCCCTACTTTTAATCCTTATCTTGGGTTGTTAATTTTTTCTAGATCTTTTAAATATATTTTATTTTTTGCAAAATGTATTTAACTGTACAATAGATTTTCATAAGAGTTGTGATATGTCAATAGATAGAGTATGTCAATGTTTTTGCCACAATCTATCTGCCGTTAGCCTGCTTAAGATTTGTGATGTTTGTATCTTAGTCATGTTTCTAAATTGATTGCTCTGCAGTGGCAATTTGCTCCTTAATATTTCATGCTACTCTTCTAAAAACAGATGATGTGCAGATTTTCCTATATAACATTGGGATCCCAATGTTTAATAGAAAGGGCATCTCTAGCAGAAAATGTATATCCAGTGTTAAATCACACAGACCTGACAGTTGAATAAGTTGATAGGCTACAATAAATAAACTTGAATTGTGAAAGAGACTTTGAAGAAAAACTTGTTATCATATGCAATATAAATCATTGTACGCTAAAAACATGTTACTGTTGATATATCATTTTAACTGCTTCATCTTGTGTTAGGATGAGCACAGCAGCATTCCCATCTCCAGCTGCTGAAATGGCAGAAATGAATCGAATTCAGTATGAAATTGAATATACCGAAGGGATCAACCAGAGAATGAGAGTTCCAGAAAAACTCAAGGTAGCACCACCAAATGCTGACCTTGAGCAGAGTTGTCCTGAAGGAGGACTTCCAAATGCCAGTGTAACAATGCAGGTGCCAGAGCGGATTGTAGTGGCAGGTATGTTTAGCTTTAGATGAGGAGTTCTTAACCTAATTATCCTTATGATAGATTTCAGGGCTGTCATGAGTTTCAATGGAAAAAGAATCATAACTCTTTTTTCAAATGTATTATATGTTTATTTTTTAATGCTTTGATCATTGTACTTGAGCATAATTGATTTATTTTGTAATATGGTCTATGACTTTTATGCATTTAAATCATTTCTCTGAGGAGGGGTTTATAGAATTCACCAGTCTTTCCATGGAAATCATGGCACAAAATAGTTAAACCCCTTTCTTTCTTTTATCAGCTCTGTATCTATCTACTGCATACCGTGTTATACATGGGTGTATAGTGTATTGTGTATATTATTTAAAATGGTATCTGTAAACAAATATGTAGTGATTCCAAAAACATTGCCTACAATCACTAGATGATCTTATGCTTTGGATCTCTCAGTAAATTTATATTTGAAGTTAAATATATATAAAGCATCATGTTTCTGCAGTCCATTGCAGTACAACGAAAAACTTAATGTATTATTGACTTGAAACTTAACTCATTTCAGGTAATAGTGAAGACATTCCACTTTCTAGGCCCCCAGATCTAGATCTTCTACAGTCAACTCCATTCAAGTCTCTATCGCTGAAAACACCTCCCCGTGTTATTTCACTTAGTGATCGTCCACTAGATTTTCTGGACCTAGAGAGACCTCCTCCTCACAATCCTCAGAATGAAGAGGCTAGTATACTTTTTTTCTTCCTTGCTAATATCACATTTTGCTAATATCACATTTTATTTTAATATTTTATTAAAGCCAAAAACAAAACATTGAAAATGTTCTACATGATAATCCTATTCAGAATACAGAGGGTTCTTGAATTACAATGGTAATTGGACCAGAATTTATGTCTCTAACTCATGCAATCATGTAGTGCAATGTCACACAACTGCATTGCTTAGCCACGGCAATCCCTGAAATCCTGTTGCAGTTGCTAAGTGAGGATTGTGGGTCATTAAACAAGCAGCTACTTCCAACTTCCTGCCAACTTCCAACAACCATAGTCAGTGGGGAGGTCCACAAGAAATTGCAAATCCTAGGAGATTTGCAAGCAGGCTGGTAGGTAGGTAAGTGACTTCTGGTGGGGGGGAGGGTGCACAAGGTGGTACAAGTGGGAAAGCAGGGCACTAGCATGGTGGGTGGATGCTGCTGGATGGGTGAAGTACAAGAAGCTGAGGAGGGTGTGAAAGTGGCCATGGAGTCACAGCACAAGCATAGCAAAGTGTGGAGGCTGTGCAGGTGGCTGGTACAAGCACAGAGGAGCTGTGGGGTGTGTGTGTGTGTGTGTGTACAAGTGGGTGAGACTTTCCCAAACAATTTGCAATCTTACCTACGAGTTTCCCTATATTGACTTTGGGGGAAGAGAAGGTGACAGATCATGCTCATGTGACATGGAATGGTGCAAACTTCATAAGTGTGAACCAGTTGCCAAGTACCCAGATCATGATCATGTAACCATGAGGGTGGCAGAATGACTGGAAGTTTGAGGAACAATTTTAACCACCATTCATTCAGCAGCATCATAACTTTCAACGGTCATTGAATATGTGGTCATTACCTGAAGACCACGTAGAGTATAAAATTTATTCAGTATGAATCTTGAATAAGAGTGAAGGTATTATCAGAGTGTATAAAAAAACTGATTATTTGTTCTCATTTCACTAGTATTCCTTCTATAACATTGCATGTTAATAAAATTGTTTAAAGAGCTCTGTTGAGATTAAGCTGAAAGAAAATTAATGTATGCCTTTTTAAATGTTTTAATATATATTTGTTAACAGAAACAGACTTCTAAGTTAAAGGAGTCACAAATAATTTTAGTCATTTTAATAACTGTTTAATTATTGATAGTATAGATTCTACACAGTAGATTACTAGTGTTGAAAGTATATATTGTACATTATTGTACATTATTTCAAAGATGAGCTTATATTCGTTTTTGTAAACTAATATGGAAGGTTGGGGTTCAGAATACAACAGGTTTCTCTGAGGCCATCCTGGTGAGTTAATTATACAAGTGAGAGCTATGCCATCGTTCACAGTCTTTACAACTGTTCATCCATTTTTATTTCCATGTGCCAAGTTTAATACCCTAAAGTAGCACTTAAAATCCTTTTTTAAGTTAAACTTTATATAGTTGTAATAATATATAATTAGGCATATAGGGCACTAATTCACTAATTCTAAGATGATGTGATGGAAAGTAGTGAGGACGGGGAGGGAGGGGGTGTACTTCAGAGGGAGAAGGGGCAACTCAGCCCAGATACCGTATATGAGAGAGAGAGAGAGGGTGAAGACAGTCCCTCCCTAATAGTTCACCAAGTACATTGTAGGTGCAGATAGTAGAGTCTTTAGTTTGGCATTATAGGTGCCAGACTAAATTCAGCTTGGAAGAATTACTATGTACCAGTATCATTCTTGGGTTTGGGCCTGACAGGCATATCATCTTAATCTCCATCTTTATTGGGTTAACAATAAATTAGTTTTCTGACGTTGCTCTTATTTAATTCAGGATTTAAGTGCTTATGCATGAGTGACAGACATTCAGTTTCTAAGTACAGAGCTGATAACTGACTCATAAAACTTTTATTTGCCCATAATTTATTTAATTATTTATCTTGAAATCCATCTACAAAAGCAGTCTGAAGAATTGCTACTGGCTTTATACTATTATAGAAGTTTAGAAGAAAAGAAGCTATCAGATCGAGATTTACTGGGTCTGGAAATAGATATTACACAAACTAATAGAATTCTATTTTATTTTTATTTTTTGTTATAGAATATAATAGCAGAACCTTGAAATCTGATGAATATCCTTTTTCCCCTTTTATATCAAAGAGAAGCAGGACGGGGTAATCAAGAGGGGTTTTTTTCCATCCCTTCCTAAGCTGATGCCCTATAATGGTCATTGGATTTCTTTTTCATTGCTATCTCCATATTCCTCAGCATTGGGAATGTTGATTTATATGAAATGCTACATGAGATTTCCTGGTTACTTCGCTGTTCTAGGTTACAGGAGTAATCAAGCAGGAACAATCGGGCAGTGTGTACTAGAACATTTATTCACTTCCAATAAACTGAACTTTCTCTGAATTCTTAGTATTATATACGAATCTACGCACTTAATTGTATATGACTCTGGGTTAGAGTTATTTGTGAATTACACATTTTCAAAATCATGATTGCTAAAATATAGGGGATCGTTGTATGAAATAAAGATCTTACATTCTAACAGAAAATCCATTATTTAAAAAGCATTACAAAATCACTTGCCTACTACCTTAAGCTAGTTATTAATGCTATTAATACAGTAAAATACTATCTTTGATTTGTTTCTTTTCTTCTTCTTTTTTTCTGGCAGATTCGGTCAGTAGGAAGGCTGAAAAGAGAACGTTCCATGAGTGAAAATGCAACTCGTCAGAATGGCCAGTTGATGAGAAATGAAGCAGTGTGAGTAGAAAAGGATTATGAATGCATCTGTAAATGAAACCTCATCTGTGTTTTTTCTTAGTTCTTGATTAAGAAATGCTTTCAAGTGTTTATTTGATCTATTTACAGGCCTTTAATATTAGCCTTGAGCAGAGATCTTCAAACTTGGCAACTTTAAGACTTGTGGACTTCAACTCCAAGAATTCTCCAGCCAGCATAGCTGGCTGGAGAATTCTGGGAATTGGAGTCCACAAGTCTTAAAGTTGCCAAGTTTGAAGACCTCTGGCCTTGAGGCTCAAAATTGATCTTACCTGTTTGTAAATAATGCAATGAAAAAGTTAAAGAGCTACAGCTGCTATTTTTAATTCTTTGGATTTTTTTGCTCTCATTTTTTAATGTACAAGGAATGATACTAGGCAGTTGCATCCATATTTTTGCTTCATAACAATAAATTAAGATAACTTAAGCACTCATCAGTCTCTTCATTGCATTGGAATAATGCAGCGAGTTGGGCGGCAAACAAATTTAATAACTAAATAAATTACATGTATGAAGTCCTGTGATATATTGCAACCTTAATCTTTAAAGCATACCTAAATCAAGGGTACCTTCTTGGTGTCCAGCATATTTGTTTTATTTTTAGATGTTATAATTACATAAAAAGGAGAGCTAGGACCTTTAATTCCATTTCCTCCCAAGGATGTCTATATGGCCCACAAATTCATTTTTAGAAAATAAAAAGTGGATATTGATAGCCTGGTGGCTTATTGGAGAAGCAAGTACTTTCCCAATAAAGACAACAAAAGTGTTAGGGAAGTTATAGACGTCCAGAGGGAGATGGTTGGCAGCAGCCGTGCCTGATTTGTAATTTGTATGTTTTCTGACTGGCTGTGTTTATCATGACAGCCATTTTATGAATATGTAAGCTATCCTACCATGGTAGCCATTTTAAAAATGTTTCCCCAATATGTTGTTAATGTTATAGGGCAGGGGTCCTCAAACTTGGCAACTTTAAGACTTGTGGACTTCAACTCCCAGAATTCTCCAGCCAGTAGCTGGCTGGAGAATTCTGGGAGTTGAAGTCCACAAGTCTTAAAATTACCAAGTTTGAAGACCTCTGTTATAGGTGTTCCCCTGAATAATTTCTTAAAGGTTTTCCATCTTGTTTCTTTCACCTGCAATTGGGGAAAAGGAGGAAGATAGATGAAGCAGCTAACTAAATACATGAAGCTTATTTAAAGATGTTATATTCAAAGGATAAACATTCCAGATACATAAATAAAAGATGTGTTAGATCAGCGGCCCTCAACCGTTTGGGTACCAGGGATCAATTCCATGGAGAGAGGTTTTTCTGTGGCCTGGAGAGGGCATGATTTTGTGTGCTGCCTGCATCCCACACATGGGGCTTTGCTTGTTTGCGTGGCCTGGTTGCTGGTGTGCCACAGGCCGGTGCCAGTCCACAGACTGGGGACCCCTATGTTAAATGACAACTATTCTAAAACTTTGTCCAGTCAAAACCAATTTTAAAGATAAAGAACCATGAGATAAGAAAGCAAAAATCTTGAGGTTGCCTACCAGCTGATAGCATTTGAACTGAGCAGCTATATCAGTCATCTGATGACATTGGGTGAGGTATATTATATTGCATTGTAAGGATTGGATATTATTTCTAAATTTGTCTTTATCACCTCATTTGCATTTGCTAATATATATATTTTCTATTGGTGTCACTTTTTTTCAGGTAAATGATTCATAACTATATAAATTTTTTAATTACATCTGGAATAATTACAAGTAGTTCTTGTACCTTCTCTTCTTCACATGACATCTTATTTCAATTAGATATTTCACACAGGCTGCATTCAAAAGCCTTAAGTTTTTATTGATGTTTTAATATTTAGTTTTAGATATATAAACTGTTATCTTTATTGTCCTAATTTATTCAGCATTTTTACAAAAATCCATGCTTTTCCTCTGTTAGAGATGCTTATATATATTTGTAGGTGGAATTGTTTGTGCTCTAGTAAATTAACTATATGCAATTCTAGCATGTTAGTTGTAATAATGAAAAATTCTGTGTCCAAACCTTATCAGCGTAGAAGAATTTTTTAGTTCCATTTTTTTTGTCTACCTAATGAATAATAATATTTTTTATGTTGTCATCATTGCATTTGTCCCATAGTGGTGTGTGTAAGTGCCTTACCTGATCATCTTTTGACATAGAATGTTACTTAAATGCTCCCCCAAACTAATAATAACTAGATGAAAGAAGTGATGAGCAACCATGATGCCTTTTCTGCTAATTAATTTAAAGAGAACACTTTCCAATAATCAGAACTGTTCTTCGTGATAGCACAATATTGAGACTGACTGGAAAATAAAAATGTTATAGTACCAGTCATCTTTTATAGCTAAAAATGAAATACAGGTATGTTCACTAAAATTGATTATTCATTGTTTACTGTCAACATTTCTTTAGTTAAGTTATCTGAAATGAAGCTTATTGAATTATATTGCACACATACATATATGGCGTGCCTGTGTGTGTGTGTAATAAAATCAGATATAAACGTAATTCATCTTGTGGGTAAATTCTAGAACTCTGGGATTTTATTTCTCCCCAATAAATATTATATCCTGATTAGGGAAATTTCTTCATAAATAGTAAGTAGCTGGGATGGAAAAGAGATACTGTTTATATTTTCCTTTCCACAAATAAGATGTATCTATTCAAGTTTTCAGGGCTGTTATTATACTGTACTGTATCCCATCTTTTTTATATATAATTAAAGGTGGTGACTTGATGGTTGCCAAATACCGTATTTTTCGGAGTATAAGATGCACCAGAGTATAAGATGCACCTTAGTTTTGAGGGAGGAAAACAAGGAAAAAAGGCCTCTGCCTCCAAGCAATTTGCCAAACAGCAAACAGCAAACAGCACAGGTGATATACACTGTTTGCTGTGTATTTCTGTGCATGTGTGCCTGACCCATAAAAATAGCAAAGACTTGGAGAAATGTACATTATGCCAGAAAGTTTTCTTAAATGTAGTCACACTAACTCCTCCCAATTATTTAAATAGATCTACTCCAAGGTAAGTCAGGATTTAACTCTAATACTAAACAGGACACTGTTACATTTCAGACTATACTTGTACAGAGCTGTTAAAATTAATTAAAATTTCTGGAAGTATACATTATTCTCTATTATTTAAAAGAAGATACAATAGCACTGGGCCTCTTCAGAGCAAGCATTTATTTTAAAAAGCTTCTTTATTTTGTTAAGTTGTCTAGGACAGGGGTCTCCAACCTTGGCAACTTTAAGACTTGTGGACTTCAACTCCCAGAATTCCACAGCCAGCAAAGCTAACAAAGCTGGCTGTGGAATTCTGGGAGCTGAAGTCCACAAGTCTTAAAATTGCCAAGGTTGGAGACCCCTGGCTCTAGAACAATAATAAAGCAGTCTTTAAAAAATAAGTCTAATAATTTGAAAATTCTACAGACATTTATAGTTATTCACTTACCCCCTTCCATCCAGTTCAGCAGAAAATAAAAATCTGCATGTCTCTCCCAGCTATTTGCCTCTTTGCAAGCTAGTTTCACTTTCATTTTCCCACGTGGCAAATCAGCTGTAGGTCGGGAAGCTGCTAGTGACTTGCTTGGCTTTACAGGCTCTTCCCTTTTTGCTGCAAACAGGTAAATTGCTGGAAGACAGAGGCCAAAGGGTGGGGGTGGCTGGGTAGGTGGGGCTACATTTGATGTATAAGACGCACCCAAGTTTTCATCCTGGTGCATCTTATACTCCAAAAAATACGGTATTCTATCACATGCCTAATATAGGTTAGTTTAGAAAAATGATTTTATGGCCATAGATTCTTTGCAAATATTACATACATGTGTGTACAGTCAGACTTATTTCTTCAATATGTTGTAAAATATCTACATATAAAGAAGTTTTATAATGTTAAACTGTTGTCAGCAAATTATGTGAAATGGTACGCTTTGTGCAATCATTTAAGAGATCTTGGCTAAAGTAAACTAATGATAAATAAAATTGGAAGCTTTATCGTCAATACAACTGTAATGGAAAAGATAAATGTAGAATAGTTTCGGTGCAGAAAGGCAGTCTTGGTTTGCATGTTAATAACATTATTTTTTAGAACTTCAAGCTGAAAAATATTACATACAAGCTTATATGTTTAATTTCCACAATTATGGGAAATTTGATATCACTTGTTATGTTAGTATTAATATGGTCTATTTCTTTGTAAGTGTCTTTATGTAAATGATTCCTAAGTTAATCCATATATATTCCTTAAAGTATATGTCATCCAAAAACTAGGAAAGGCTGTTAACTCATAGCTGCCCATTGCTTTGTTTGTATTGGGTTTAACATTCACTTTCCACAAAGAAAATATGCTGGGGAAAATCTCAAATTCTTGATAACCACTGCCAGTCAAAATAAATGGTACTGAACCAATTACTTGGCTTAACATAAATTCATTAATTTTGTTCCCACATGTGTTTTTTGTTATGAATTGTAATGTCAGACTTCTGCTGTTTCAAACACTATATGTATTTACAGTAATCAACCTTGCAGAGGCTCATGGGGAAATATTTGTGATAATAAAGCAATAATCTAGTTATTTTTAAATGTATAAACGCATTTACTCACAGCTACAAGTGAGACCAAGTTTAAAGCATTTTTAAATTTATAACAGGTTACTATACTGAGAAATTTAAGAAGGAGTCATTGTCCCTCCAGCCAGATCTATTGCCAAGAGCTTTATTTATTTTTGTTAGATTTTTTTTTAGATCATAGATAGCAAAATTTTCCAGGTGGAAAGCAGGAAATATACAAACAATCCAATTTAACAGAAAGGAAGGAAGGAAGGAAAAGAAAGAGAGAGAGAGAGAGAGAGAGAGAGAGAGAGAGAGAGAGAGAGAGAGAGAGAAAGAAAGAAAGAAAGAAAGAAAGAAAGAAAGAAAGAAAGAAAGAAAGAAAGAAAGAAAGAAATCTAGTTAGCTGAAAAAATATTGGGGGCTCCAGTGTAATTTAGACCTCAAAACAAATAGATCATAGTCTGATATCAAAAATACATTAAGATTATAATATATTTTAAGAATTCATAAAATTTAACTGATTAAAAATATTTTAAATGGACAAGTTAGATTGTCCATCACCAGAAAAGGAATATGTAAATATTACAATTACCTGAAAGGAAGATGGTCCAGAATTTAAGTTGAACTACACCTCCCAACAAAAAATTAAGGTTAAAAAAAGTGCTTCTGTTATCATTTTCTCAATCTAAGTTAAACCAAGAGCAGTTATCTAAGAAAATATAGTCTTTCAGGTAAATCCTATAGTAAATACATAAACATGTGTAGGCCTTGCATTTTGCTTAGAATAGTTAGCTGCTAATGATATTCAAAGTCATAAGATCAGAGAAATCCACAAAACTGAGCTTATTTCCTTGGAAGAATGCTCTTGCTTATATATTATTCAGGATTGTGCTGGCAGCTTTTCAAGTTTGTCTTTTATGTAAAACATGAGTAGAAGCTGTCGACATTATTTCATATGGCTATAATTTCAAAATGTAATTTAAATATAATCTTAGTGTACAGACCAGTATCTCTTTGTATAAAAAATAAAACGTAGTTTCAGTTTAGTATCCCTAATAGAAGTATTCACAAATACCTGTATAGCAAATTTCCAATCAAAATCACATGCCTTGCAGTATGTCATTCCTATAAGAAAGAGGGAAAACTGCATTTGTTGTGTCATCTCTTGAAAATGTTTCTCTCCCATTGAGATGGAAGGGGAGTTATCAGATCTAGATGAAAAACTAGGATTAATCTTCTGATAAAGTTATTATAACTGAATTAAATGTTATGAATTTCAGTAGGTTTCCCAATACAGTAGGTCAGAATCTATCTCTGGGAATTCATTAGTGATTTTGTGTTTGTGTTTTGAAAACAGAATTGTATTTTATCAAACCTATTGTATATTTAATGAGTTTAGTAAATATCTAGTAAATAATAGTAGATTTTTTTTACTAATCTTAAAGTGCTTTTTTTACTGAAAGATTTGGGGTTCCATTTAAATTCTGTTTGATAATATTTTACTTATTTATGGTAGAGGTGCAAAAAACTGGGACCAACTTAATTTTTCAACAAGGATTGGTAGAGAAAACTTTTTTTCCTATCTGAAACCTGATACTAGTGTTTCTCTCTTCATTTGCTATGCTTGCAAAACAGTGTGACACCATCACCTCAACAGGTTCGTGTCTGCTCTCCCCAAAAGTTTTCTGAAGATGGACCTAGTCTTTACTCTGCTCGGGGCATTTTGTCGCTTATCCAGTCTTCTACTCGTAGGGCTTACCAGCAAGTCTTGGATGTGCTGGATGAAAACCGCAGGTGATTGGCCATCACAGATTCTGCCAATTTACTGCTTTTTACTTCCTTTTAATTTTCTAGTTTATTAATTTTGATTTTTTTAAAGAAGTACACAGCATAAAAGTAATATTTTTTCATGTCTTTTTCTTTCTATGATCTATGAATGACATTTCCAAAATTCACATTTCATGGATAGTTTTATCACTTATTTGGACAAATTGAACATTTAAATAGCCAATTAAAATTCTTTTGTTCCTGAGTAGGAAATAGAAACAGGGAACTAAATACAGCTACACAATCCAAAATAGTATGTTCTTTTATTTTCTCTTGATGCAGTGGAATAGCTTTTGTTATTTCTAACTGACTTTGAGAGTATAAAATATTTTCTTCTCATAATATAATATCATAGTAATCATAGAATTTTTTTTTTTAGATAAAACCCATTAACATTGAAGGGGATCAAATTTAAAGTATGATACTGAATTTATTTGATCACTATCTGCAATATCTATAATTCTTGTTGGGGAAAAACACCTATAGCAATTTCTTCCTGAAAGTTGCATGTAAAAGACAGCTTATGCAGTTCGTATGCATGACTTTCAAAAGCTCTGAAATTTTTTAACCTGTTGTCAGCCAACTAATTAATAAGGAATCTTTCAAATATTAGCCTATACCTTGAAATTTTATTTGTTACATATAGTAAGAGCTATTACTTCCATTTGTCCCAAATAATTAAAATTTTCCGTTCCAAAAGAACCTGTTTTCATGCAAGCTGCACCTGTTTTTGAATCCAGTAATGTTTAGGCTTCTCTTATGAGTCCAGAGCAAAGGATCAGGTATTCTGTTGCATTCTGTTATGTCAGCAGAGCTTTTATTTAGCAACTTTTATCCTTATGGTCATTTTTAAGATCAAATTGGAATCAACATAGGCTTTAATCACTGATTTTTTTATTTCAGTTGAGATTATAATGATTCTCCAGAACAATAGAACAACCTATTAACACTTCTATTGGAACATATTTCTTTAAAGATTACCCTGTTTTAGAACTTTATTGTGCCATATATCAAAGCAGTTCACTTTCTTTACACTAATAATTTTTGTGGTTTTATTTAAATACTCACACTCTACGTTCTATATTAAAACCTAAGTATCTTGCAGATGTAAAACTTAACTGCAGTACTTGCTTACGTTTTACAGAGGTAGGTACATTCAGTTCTCTTATGAGTCTTAAAATATTTTCTCAAAATGTTGAGAATCATAATGTTTTTAAATTCTATAAATCAATTAGACATAATTGAACCAAGTAATAAGGCCTTGAGAAATAATTAAAAATTTAAATAAAGAGTTTATCTTTCTACTTTATCTCAAATATAATTTTAAAAATCAAGTATCATATTTTCTTTTAAACCAATCTTTAAACCAATTAAACCAATTAAACCAATCTAAAATTAAACTTATAAAATTTGCATGGAGGAATGTGAAATTTGGAAAATATACGGTATTACGGTACTTGCATGGCTACAGTTGCTGATTCTTTTACAATATTTTTATCTATAGAATTGCTTTTTTGCTGTTTTAAGCATGTTGTTTTATTTAAGCATATTATTTTATTTAACAGTAGTTTTTAAAACTTTGTTTTTGTTCTGCTTTATTTTTCTTTTAAAATATTTTCTGATTCCTGCATAACCCAACCATGCTTTGCATAACTACAGTATGTTCTATTGTTAATTAAAATGTTTATTGTTTATCATGGCTAAAAAGTCAATTATAGGATAGACTCTTTTTCTAACATTTCTTTTCTCAAAAACTCTCTCTGATGAACTCGATCTTAAGGGGAAAATCTAGGTCTCCACTATTAACGTGATACAAGTTTTGCTATCTTGAAATTATCTGCCTTGTATTTAAGACATCTATAATTCGTATATTACTGTTATGTCAGAAACTTCCATAATGAACTGTATTAGTGGACAGTTTAAAAGAGATAAATTCTTCCTGTCATGTTGTTTGTCTACAATTTATATATCTAGCTTTGGCAAATGTTTTATAATGTATATTTCATTACAAACCTTTAAATATGCCTTTGGCTCTAGATATACTTTTCATTGTAAAAGTATGATACAATTCTTTTAATGTTTAATATAAGTTGCTCAGAGAACATAGTCTACCGTATTTTTCGGAGTATAAGACGCACCGAAGTATAAGACGCACCTTAATTTTGGGGGAGGAAAACAAGGGAAAAAGGCCTCTGCCTCCAAGCAATTTGCCAAACAGCAAACAGCACAGATGATATACACTGTTTGCTGTGTATTTCTGTGCATGTGTGCCTGACCCATAGAAATAGCAAAGAAATAGCAAAGAAATAGCAAATGTACATTATGCCAGAAAGTTTTCTTAAATGTAGTCACACTAACTCTTCCCAATTATTTAAATAGATCTACTCCAAGGTAACTAAACTCTAATACTAAACAGGACACTGTTACATTTCATAGTATACTTGTACAGAGCTGTTAAAAGTAATTAAAATTTCTGGAAGTATACATTATTCTCTATTTAAAAGAAGATACAATAGCATTGGGCCTCTTCAGAGCAAGCATTTATTTTAAAAAGCTTCTTTATTTTGTTAAGTTGTCTAGATTTACAGGGATCTCCAACCTTGGCAACTTTAAGACTTGTGGACTTCAACTCCCAGAATTCCACAGCCAGCAAAGCTAACAAAGCTGGCTGTGAAATTCTGGGAGTTGAAGTCCACAAATCTTAAAATTGCCCCTGGCTCTAGAACAATAATAAAGCAGTCTTTAAAAAATAAGTCTAATAATTTGAACATTCTACAAACATTTATAGTTATTCACTTACCCCCATCCAGTTCAGCAAAAAATAAAAATCTGCCTGTCTCTCCCAGCTATTTGCCTTTGTAGTTAGTTTCACTTTCATTTTCCCATGTGGCAAACCTAATCAGCTGTCGATCGGGAAACTCCTACTGACTTGCTTGGCTTTACAGGCTCTTCCCTCTTTCCTGCAAGCAGGTAAATTGCTGGAAGACAGAGGCCAAAGGGTGGGGGTGGCTGGGTGGGTGGGGCTGCATTCAGTGCATAAGACACACCCAAGTTTTCACCCTCTTTTGGGGGGTAAAAAGGTGCGTCTTATACTCCGAAAAATACGTATTTGTTGGTCCTAGAAATACAGTATGTTCAAATATGTCTAAAAGGTTTCATTAAATAGTAGGGTTATAGAAAAGCCTGGACAATAAGAGTTTTCTGAATATGATACAATAGGAGGACAAATATGACTTTAAGAAATAGATAGACTAAATCTGAGCTAAAGTATTTCTGGCTTTTATATAAGAGTAAGCTAGAGATTAAATATGCTTCTCTTTTTTGGATTTTTGCATTTGATGCATTTGCATTTGATGCAAAGAATATTAAAGTTTATGTTTAAACTGAAGGAAACTATTCTTGAATGTTGATACTTGATGTGGTGCTACTTAAAGTTTTGTTATTAATGAGTTGATAACTCTATTATCAAATCAGTATTCTAAAAGCAAATGGGGCCATATCTTAGATATAACCTGTAGCTGCTGCATGCAGGTCCTTCTTTATCCAGTTCTTAGCATCTACTGTTAAAATGTCTCAACTATATGCTAGGGAACGACTTCAGATTGGCAACTTCATTTATGCCTATATTTGCAAATTTGTCTTTAGTTGCCTCCCTTTTTCTTTTTGTCAAATGTATATTTTTAATCTTATCAATTTGTAGAAGCAGTAAATGTTGCAGTGATTTATATTACTCTTCAAATGTCCCCATTGTAGAACTAACCTTTCTTTTCATGTAAAACTAAGGTTTAGGAGCAGCCGCCACATCTTCAGGGTGCAAAACACTGGAAATCATTCAGATTTACTATTCAAAGACTTTCTAGTTATGATATAAAATACACTTTCATGAACAATATGGCAGTTCAAAGCATTTAAAAAAACGTGTTTCTCAAATGTGTGGAATGTGTATGGACTCCTGCAGAAAGACCTGGGAATAGTGTCCAAAGCATTCATGCAAACCTTGCAAATGAAGCAGCATGATTTTGAAAAAGACAAGCTTAACAGCTGTATGTCCTACTCTTTATCCTGTGTCCTAATTTGAGAGTTAAAGAAGGCTTAGCGAGATCAATGGCAATTTTTTGCTTTTCTCTGTCTTGGTTCTGAATGGCAGCAGCTAGTTATCTGCTTGCTTCCCTTTGGCAGATGCACTTTTAATCTTCATCTTCAGTCCTCTTCTGGGACTCCAACCATGCCCTCTGAATTGATTAGTTATTGTCCCTGGATAATCTTCATCCTTTTCTGTCATCTTCAGCACACTTCTTCAGATGGTGCCAAACAATTCTTCAGCAGTGCAAGTCACAGCAAGCAAGCAAAATATGTTCTGTGATTTTTATAGGATGATTTACACAAGTCTAGTTAATGAAGTTTTCTCTGTTTTTCATAAAAGCACATAATTCCATATTTCAAATAACTAGAGCTTGCTGGGTTATTTGGCATATCCACAATACACTGATGTTCATTTTCCCAGTCAGGTGGTAGTAGAAACAACATATTGTTTATCTCAGTGAAGCAATTTACATTGCCACAAATCAGGCCAGTGCTTCTGGAAAAACCTCTGTAGTCTTCTTTCCCAGTGCAGGCTAAAATACTTCTAGTTAAGTGGGTTTGGCACATGTTACAGGATTCAGTGTGCACTGAAGCTGTCTAACCTTGAAAATCTTAGTGGTGTATCAAGATGTCTTTAGATTGGGTCGATTCAGTGGAAGTTCCACAGACTCACAGAAAATCTGGCTAGTTGTGTCTTCTGCAGTGCTCACCAAAAGATCTTCCCAGACTTTCTTCACAGTGTAAGCTCTGCAGAAAGAAGTGGTTGCTTTGCTCTTAGAACTGAAGGACTTTGCTTTGTAAAATAACCTGAAAGGGTTGTTTACCCAAACATTGAACAATATAACCCTTCAAAGATTTGCACAGCCCTAGTTCTTGGATGGCAAAACCATTAGGAATTATCAAACCTCTAGGCTAGATTGGAAAATTGAAAATATTTTTAAAATAAGTGGCAAATAACTTTTGTATTGTTGCCAAAATGGACTTTGTGGACAGGACCATTTCTTGGAATCTTTACTTTTCAATTTTTATTAAATGGTAGATACGCCTTTTAGAGTGCTAGTTTAAATTGCATCCAATTACTTGTAAACATGAATGTTCTTGTGTTTCTTGCCTTTTCAACAGAATTCTGTGTTATATTATTTAAAGCATACGTTAGTTCAGTTCTTAGCTAATGATTTGGGGAACAATAGTTACTTGTCAGACTAAAAAAGACTATATCAAGTGTTTGCTCTAAATCTTGGCAATTTGTATTGGCCATTATTTTTGTTACTCTAAATAAGATTTCTTGGGAAATGACAATGTTATGTCATAAATTTTTATGAAAAAAATTGAAACAGTATTTTTAAAAATTATTCTCGCTATGAGTGGAAAATATGAGCATGTGCATTTATTGTCTGTATTAAAACTTTAGCTTGCTCAAAAGTTTCAGGAAATTTTAGAAATTATATGTGAATTAAAAGCAAAATGGGAGTTAATGAATGAATACCAGTAATATAGAAGTGATTTTATTACAGTTATAAAAAGATATAGATACATGAACACACAGATTCAATTTGGCAGGGTTGGTGTGCTTTGGGTTCCTTCAGTTAAACGTTGCCATCTGTTGGGACTCCAGGAGTCTGCCTTCGATGCAGTATTGCCTGCCTTCTGGAATAAAGTTCCCTCTGAGATACTGATGGCTCCCAACTTGCTGGCATTTCAGATGGGCTTGATGACTTGGCTCTTTGCCCAGACTTTGCCGAGGATGAGTAAAAAAAAAATATTTTGATAAAATTTACTTGTATGTAGAATAGGCCATTGAAATCAATGGGACAAAATGTGTCATAATTAGATTAAGCTAACCATAATCTTGGAAAATCATTTGTACATCATGGAATATAATATTCCATTATAAAATAAAAATAAAACTCCATTATAAAATGGAATATTTTCTAAATATAAATAGGATTTGTAATTGCAGTGCTGTATTTCAAGTATAGAAATAACAATCTGACTTCAGGACTTTTTTTTTGTTCTACTTTTTCTCTCCGTGTCTCCCCCCCCCCCCCCCCCAATTTCCTTCATATCTGCAAATCTTGCCTTAGGCCAGTGTTACGTGGTGGGTCAGCAGCTGTCAGTTCCTCTAGCCGCCATCACGATGAAGCCAGGTAAAGTTGCATTTAGTTAGCTTTTCTGCAAACTGTCAAAGGTGTTCCTGAATTAGTTTGCTCAATACAGTTTTTTATACTGTTCTGTTATGAGTGCTCTAGAGGCTTGATCCCCTAAATTTCCTTTTCAAATTTATTTCTCAATCCTTATTTTTATTGTTCTTCTATTGAACACTAGTGTAGCAATATCAGATTTGTTAGATGACTTTTTCACTTATTTAAATTTTAAAACTTAGTTTCCAGTGTTACCGACCTTGGTTTGCACTTAGGATTTCTCCTCTTTGCTTTTTATGATTCCAGTGATCTATGATACATTGATGTAGAATAACTTGATATTATATCACAAAGCAGTAACTGTAGCATTATTTATTCAAGATTTAGGATACTTCAATTACTTCAAAAATAATTAAAATACTTTTTCAGAATATTTTTCATTTTTTTTCTTCAGATCAAGATGTCTTTATTATCACTTGTCCCTTTTGTATTGGCTTGGCTTGCCCAAATTTATTTTCTACTATCTTATTAATTTAAGCTCCTCTCCTATACATCTTATCCATATATTGATGAAGATCTCATCAATATTTTTACTTAATGCTGAGCTTGTGTATGTAATTGGTAACATTTTGCTGAAACATTGGTTTTGAAACATTGAGCCGAAGTGGTGCAACAGTTAGAGTGCAGTACTGCAGGCTACTTTAGCTGACTGTGATCAGCAGTTCAGCTGTTCAAATCTCACCGCTCAAGGTTGACTCAGCCTTCCATCCTTCCGAGGTAGATAAAATGAGGACCCAGATTGTTGGGGGCAATATAAATATACATTGCTTAATGATGTAAACCGCTTAGAGTGCTTGCACTATGAGGTGGTATATAAGTCTCACTAATAAATAAATAAAACTTCTGTCCGGCTACCTAAATTTGGTTTTCAGAATTTTATGACTACATGTCACTTCATAATTGAAGTACATCTTCCTTGCTATTTCATCCTCATACTATCAACATGAAATATGTATGCCTTATCACAAACCTAGCTCTGTCACTCTTCACATAAGATTAATATTCTTTTTTTAACTAGTTTTCTTAACAAGCTTTAGTGTCTTTGCTCACATAATACTATATTATAAATCATGACTTACAAATCATAATAGCTGGCAACACATACAGATATTGTTTAAAACAAACCATAATTTAGTGTTAGGGGTTTTAGTATACCCCAATCTCTGTCTTTAATGTTGATTGGCTATTACCAATAATTAACCCTCAAAGGCATACCTTTAGCATTTATTTCTTGAAATTCTTCTCATTATTTCACCCTAGAATTAAATACTGTATTTTACCTAGAATTCAAACAGCTTCAAGCATTTTTCACTTCACAGAAAATATTTTTTTTTGCTATACAGTAGTTGCATTTCTCCAGGCTGCATTGAATTACCACTCTTTATGATGTCTAATGTTTTAAGGTTTGTTTTTCAGATGGTAAAATGTGCAATGATATTTCACCTATAATTCTCTTTGTGCCATTGAAGAATTTTATATTTTTTCTGTCATACAGATATACTCTTTCAAATATAGACACATCATTAGAGGGAGCATCAGAAGATATGACAGTTGTGGATGCTGCTTCTTTAAGACGACAGGTATCTAAAATTCTTCATCTATTGTAGCTGTGATTCTTATATAATATAGTTAATTCATATAGTTCATGTAGGTATAAGGGACCAGAATTGCATTATCATTAACATTTAGAAGTATTTGGTATTGTAAATATAGTTTATCAACACTTATACAAAGTTGTTTTCTTAGCATTCAGTTTATATATTAATAAAATATAGGAATGTTCCAGCACAAATATGAGTAGAAAGATTTGAAAAGGAGAGGCTGTTGAGAAGATATATTCTGTTGCTTTGTTTCAAGCTGCTGAACAAATTCAATGCTTGTTTTAATACAAGTAAATCTTAATACAAGATTTATTTATTTATTGAATTTATTTGCCACCGTCTCATAACTAAACAATTCTGGACAGCTTGCAGCATTAAAACATTAAAATCCTAACAAATAAATAACTCTTAGTCAATAAAAATGGAAATCCTAATCAAGATAAAATTATAGTTAAAAGATGGGAGAGCCGAGGTGGCACAGCGGTTAGAGTGGGGTACTGCAGGCCACTTTAGCTGACTGTGATCCGCAGGTCAGCGGTTCAGATCTCACCGGCTCAAGGTTGACTCAGCCTTCCATCCTTCCGAGGTAGGTAAAATGAGGACCCAGATTGTTGGGGGCAATATAAATATACATTGCTTACTGGTGTAAACCGCTTAGAGAGTGCTTGCACTGTGAGATGGTAAATAAATAAATAAATAAATAAATAAATAAATAAATAAATAAATAAATAAATAAATAAATAAATAAATAATAAACAAACAAACAAACAAACAAACAAATAATAAATATGGAGGGTTGGTAGAATTGCCCCTTAATTCATCAATCACCTCTAGCGTGATGCTTCCCATTAGGGCCCCAAGCCAAGATTCATTCATGCATTTTATGTTGTGTCATTCTTCATATATTGTAAAGTTTTTTGTATTATTTGTTGCAAAGCTGAATAATGTATGATGAATAAATCTAGAAAAGGGGTTGAACTGCAAGATCAGAAAGAAATATTCACAAATATTTAAAATTAAGCTTAGAAAAAAATTCAAAATTGCAACAATTACATATAATCCTCAACTAATGAGCAGTCAAAATTATGACAGGCCCAGAATGGGTGCGCTGTACCTATAATGCACTTCTGCCCATCGTAAAGTGTATTGCCATGCCTCCCTGGTCATGAGACTGTATTTCAGGTGTTTGGCAACCAGCTCATCTTTACAATCAGTTGCACCATACCATGGTGACATTATGATGATTTGTGATGTTTTTTGCCAGTTTCTGGCAAAACACCTGTTTGAAAGAATGGGTTTCCACTTATGAACATAGTGTTTGTTCTGTGATTGTAGATTCGCTTAATGTCTCTGGTGATTCCTTTAATGACCACTACAAAAATATTATAAAATTGGGTTCGGCCACGTGGGTGCCTCAACTTGTGACTGTGACAACTTACAACCAGAAATTCAGTCCCAATTGCAATTGTAATTCAAGAACTTACATACTGAAGAATAATATATATGGAAACAGAGTGCTAATGATATACCATGACTGCAGTAGCTCCCTGCAAGAAAAGATGTGATAGAAGTAGTGAAATGTAGGAGATAAAAATATGAATTTGTTAACATTATGGAATATGAAAGAAAATGTAGCTCAAATTACTAAGACTGTAAGGGCAGGAGTATTATCTTACTGAAAGCAGGTCTTCTATTGGTTAAAGCAGTAGGATTCCAGGATTGAAGTCCTATATAAACAGACTCTGCTTGATCATTCAGGTAGTTGTGGAAAATATTAATATTTATTTTTCTCTTTAGATAATAAAACTTAATCGCCGCCTTCAACTTCTGGAAGAAGAAAATAAAGAGAGAGCTAAAAGGGAGATGATCATGTATTCAATCACTGTAGCTTTTTGGCTACTAAATAGTTGGCTTTGGTTTCGACGCTAAAAATAGCTTCTACATTTAAAAAGATCTGACAGTGGGAAAATTCAAAAAAATTACAAAGCCCTTTGTTCCTGTCTCTGAATTGTATGGTGACTTATGACCCATGCACTGGAAACGTCTGCCACTGTAAAAAAAAAAAACCTGTAACATATTACAGTGTTAAAAGGATGCTTGGACATTTTTTTTCAAATTGTTGTAACATTGTTAACATTTTTTTTGCATGATAATGTACATTTGAACTGTATTATTTTGCAAACGGAAATGTCTTCACCCTGTAAAGGTATCTACAGACACTTTTCTTTGCATAAAAAGACAAACGTGGATTTTTCAAATAATCTACAAAATGGCGTAACTTGCAGTAGGATTTTCATTGTTTTTGTATTATTAAATACAGCACCTTTATTGTTAACTAATTGCACTTGTTTCGTTTAGCCAAAAAATTTTTGCGGTGGTTTGCCAGATGAAATGGCATCCTAATTTATCTATATCTCTCATTCTGGCAAGTGTACATATTGACTAAAACTATTATTTGCTAGAATGTCAGCAGATTATCCAGAGGTATTTGTAAAATGTTGTTTAGCTTTAATTTTGCTTTTTTTCCTTAAAAAATAAAAAATTAAGCAAGTCTGTTTGAGTGATTCAAAGATTATGGAACAAAGTACCAACAGTAGTGTAATTCATAAAAGTAAAGAGATTGTAATTTCTTATCATAGCACTGAATTGTATTCTTTGTTCTTTGATATGTAGAAACTTGCAATTGGAACTACTTAACTTTCTATTTTGAGCTGACATCTTTTATTTCTTTAGATCTACACAGCATCTCAAATCACTGTTTCTATTTAAGTGGTTATTTTCTTCTTTGTTCTTACACATTGAGTCCAGCCATTTGCACATACATTATTTTCCTACACTAATGTTCACCGTGTGTTTTATTTTAAAAGTTCTACCTTCTTGGAAAGTGATGTAAAATAATAAAATGTTGACATGAAAAGCATTTGTGAACTGTGAAAAAAAGTCTAGTCCCTAAATAATTTCTATAATTAAAGATTAGATAAAATGAATGCCTCAGTTAAATATTTCCTGATATTTTATTAAAATACCTTTGTAGTGTCTGCCAAAGTATTGTATCTGTTATCATTTTTGTAGAATTGTTAGGATTCTTACCCATGAATTAAAACCACCCCCCTTTTTTCATTATTTTTGCCATAGGTGATATGCCTGAGCGATTTTACTTATTATATTTTTATTAAGACTTAAGTATAAGAAACAAGATTTTTAAAATATCTTTTGAACCATAAACACTGTCCTGTAATCTCTCTTGGCTACATTTGCTGGGTTAGATGAGTTGCGATCCAGAGCTACCACACTGTCTACTGCTAGTTTGGATACACCAGTCTGGAAATTAAATTAAAATTTTCACAACAGATGTAGAAGAGGCAGTAAACTCCTTACTCTGTTGAAAAACCATTTTGAATTTGGTGGTCCCTAATTACTCTGTGTAATGATACTGTTCCCTCATTTGGTCTATCTATGGTATTGACCTTTGGTTTGCAAAATTAGAATTGGTCTGCAACGGGTGAAATCCTCCCGGTTCGGGCGAGTAGGTAGTGGTTGCGGTGGCTGGTTCGGAAAACTGGGATGGCAGCGTGAGGCTCCGCCCATCCATCCCGACATCATCACTTCCTGTTTTTTAAAAAAACTTTTTAAAGCATTTTTCCCCTTCGGTTCCCCTGAAAGAAAGAAAGAAGGGGAGGGAGGGGGAAGGGAGAAAGAGAGAGAGAGAGAGAGAGAGAGGTGTTAGAAGGAAAAAATCAGGACTCACTTTCCAGCCGGGAGATTGCTTGGCAAAGAAGAAAAACAATTGCTGTCGCTTTAAATCAGGAATCTCCAAACGTAGCCACATGGCTGGCTGAGGAATTCTGGGAGTTGAAATCCACAAGTCTTATTGTTGCAAACTTTGGAGACTCCTGCTTTAAATTGAAAAGCCTTCGGAAGCTGCTCGGAAGGAGGTTTCTAATTGCAGAAGCAAAGTGATATTCAGCAGTGGATAAAAGGAAGGATTCTTATATGGTTCTATGTTTTTGAAGTTTTGAGATTTGTGCAATATGGGCTTTGTGTCAGGGGCGGGTTGCTCACCTCGCTGCCGGAGCCATGCGCGCACATCTCCATGCTTCAAGGGCGTGTGCGCCCGATATGCGCACGCGCCCCCTTGCACAATTTTGCTTCTGCGCATGCACGGAAGCAAAATTGTGTCAAAATCTCACAAGGGGACGCGCGTGTGAGAGATTTCAGCGCGATTTTCATTCTGCGCATGCGCAGAAGCAAAATCGCCCGAAAATCAGCAAAAAAAAAATGGCGACGTGCCGGGTGGACCGGCAGAGAGGGCTCCGAAGCGGTTGCAAAATCCGCCGCTCCCTACCGGAGCTGCGTACTCCCTACCGAACCCACCTCTGCTTTGTGTTTCTAAAAGGGTTTGGGTGATTCCCATTGTGGCTAAATGACTTGTCCTGTGTCGGGTCTTGAGTGTGGGGCTGCTTATTCTGATTCTACTACTGTGTTTTGTTAGCTGCCAAATCTTGCCATGGGGAAATTTCAAAATATCCTGTCTTGGATGGGTTTTCTAGGGATCTGTTTGCCTGCTTGTGTGAATGGAGCCAAACATCAGTCTTCCACTTTCTAAACTGTCATTACCTCTATTGGGCAGGAATGTGGAATGAGCTTCAGGCAGGTTCTTTATTAGCTTGATTTTTCCTTGTTTTTCTGTGAGCCTTTTATTATGAGTAATATTTTATTTGGGAGGGTTGCTTCCCACAAAAGAAAGAAAAAAAGAAAAGAAAGAAAGAAAGAAAAGGGAGAGGGAGGGAAGACCACAAACCTGGCTGGCACTAGACACAGCTTCAGAGTATGCTTTGAAAAAGCACAGCAAAGGCTGGAAGGGACCTCAGAGGTCATCTAGTCCAACCCCCTGGCCCTGGCAAAATGGACTGCTAAATTGGCTGCACCCACCCATATGGCCATGCTCACCCAGTCACATGACCATGCCTACCTGAAGCCACACCCACCTGACCGCTAAGCCACACCCACAGAACCGGTAGGGAAAATTTTTACATTTCACCCCTGGGACTCTGCAAACACTGCTTGCAAAAGATGCAAAAATGGATTCCATTCAGAATAGCTACTTTCAGGACATAGCCTTAAAACCCTAGGTTTGCCAAAAACTTTGGGAAGAGGGAGAAAAAATGGCATTTTATAAAGTGTTTAGGTTTTCATCTTGCAGCAGGTTTTGGATTTTTATACAACAATAACGTCTTTGTTTTAAATTTGGCTTCAATACACGCTTGCTATAGTTCAGTCTGAACGTCTCTTCTATCATATATTCTGTATCTCGGGTGCTTGTGGTAGGTGAAGAAGGGAAGCAGAAATTAATTCTGATAACTTAAATGTAAATGTGCAGGTTTCTTTGGCAAAATATATACAGTAAAAGTTGGTCTTTGCCTTTTTTCAGTCTAGCCTACAGCTCTTGAATACATTAGTCAGTCTAATTTGACAAGTTTGTTACTATTTGAAAACTTTATTGAAAATCTCTAAATAAATAAACAAATAAATAAATAAATAAATAAATAAATAAATAAATAAATAAATAAATAAATAAATAAAGCATTATCGTCCCCTCAGTAGTTCCCCCCCACTGTCACGCTTTTTACATTCTCATAATGTTGAAAATAAAGTAGCCGTTTGTACTTTTGGCTACAGTACACATAATAGCCCGGTAAGTAGATACTGGCACGCAGCTCTTAGTAATTGCGGAAAGTTTATAAACCTGAATTTCCATGTATTTGGCATTCGACTGCGTCGCAGAACTGAGATCTAGTTATGGTGCACCTTTTTGAACCGGCCACGTTTATAGCAGCGCCAAGTTTCATTCGCTAGACGTCAGCTCTGAGAACGGAACTCAGCCGGACCAGAAAGGAAGTGGCACGAGTTTCCAGCCGACGCTAAATCAAGGTTCCCCGGCTACGATGGCGTCGATGCTCTTACGCTCGCTGCTTCTCGAGACTTCTCAGCGGCTGTTCGCGGCGGCGAATGGAGCCGCCTTAATTCGTTCTCAGCCGCACCGAAAAAAAAAGTTCTGGCTCCGAGCTTACCTGGAGCAGCAGCGCTTACTGGAGCCCCCCAGACGCCGGTAAGAGGGTCTCGGGTGGGAGAGGCTCACGGGATTAGATGCAGGTTTAGCGCGAGGGGAACGCTTCTCTTCGCAACACGCAAGCTTTGGCCAGAGCTTGGAGTCTCAAGGTCTGAAGAAGTTCCAGCTCGACTCGGGCTGCTGCAGTGGCTGCTTATGCTGCCTGGGAGAGAAAGCAGAAGGCCGAGAGGCAGGCATCCTCCAGAGTGTATCCAGTTTGCAAGAAGACAAGCACGGTGTGTGTGTGTAAATGGAGGCTTGACTTAAACTAGTGTTTTTCAACTTTAAGATAAACGGACTTCCATTCTGGGTTCAATTCTGGTTGGGGAATTCTGGGAGTTGAATGTCACTCATAAAGTAGTCAGGTTTAAAAAGCCTCTGGGTTTCTGGACATACAAGCAAATACTTCCGCAGTTGAAACTGTCTGTGGTTTAGCCTGGCATACTTTTAAAAAAAGTGGAAAGGGGGAAAACACTTGAACATAAGAATTTGACATGAGGTTTCCCTGTTCTTCCTATTTAAACTCTAAATAAGAGCAACAAGATTAAACACAAAGTAAAACCAGTCTTTGAACAAGTGCTTCAGTTCTTTTAAATAATCTTCAGTAATTTCTACGTTTTTTAATTAGGATTATGATACACAAAAGATAGAGGAAAGTAATGTAATTGTCAATTCATGACCTCCCCAACATATACAGTACATTCAGAAAGTATTCAGACCCCCTTCACTTTTGTCAATTTTGTTATGCTGCAGCCTGATTCTACTGGTTTTCCCCCCCAAATTAATCTACACTCAGTACTCCATAATGACAAAGTGAAAACAGAACTTTAGAAATGTCTGTAAATTTATTTTAGAAAATTCATTATTAGTGATTCCACTAAACAGTGGAATTCCAGTAAACAGTGATTTTTCTTTATCTAGTATTGAATTATTTATTCTCATTGCAATCTGAAATATGCTTAACAAATTTCTCCAGCACCACAGTTCAGACACAAGTTTTTTTCTTTGTTCATCCAGTAATCCAGCCTTTACAGCCATAGGTACAGCTCAGAAAATCATAGCCTTTACAGTATAGAATTCTTTTAATGCCTAAAATATGATGTCATTGCAGTTTAATATTTTGTCTAAAATTGTCGTAATCTTTCTCCCACATAGCAAATTTTTTTCTTGACTATAAGACCTTGATTATATATAGTCCATACTTGAATCTAGGAAGATAAAATCTGTTATTTCAATTTCTTATCTGTCAATTTATATTTGGGTGGTATTGCTAGTTGACACAATCTTAGGATTTTTGTGGAATATCTTATGTTGAAAAGTAAACCAGTTTTTACATTTTTTTCCCCAGTTACAATAAGAGACTACTTAAGTATTCCTTGCTTTCAGACTTTATAATGGCATTAACATTGTGGTGCTTCTGAAGTCGTGGTGCTTCTCTTAGCAATTTTTATTTTAAATTCTTAATCTAGTATTACTCATAAATCATCCAGATGATTATATGATGGTAAATTAAGTCGTAACATTCCTTCTACTAGTGGTTTATAGAAAAAGAGACACATCACTTGCAAATATAACTGTAGCCAGTCCCACCTGCTTTTTCTTGCTTACCTTTCACATTTGGTCAACAAAAGGTTCATATGAAAGGCCATGTTCAAGTCAATACCTGAATGCTAATTTGGAGTGTTATGGATGTATCTGATATCTTTGTCTCAAAATATGGATATAAATTTTGATAAGACTGTTGCTGTCAGTAAGACTTAATTCTGCAGGTTGAGTTTTTAGATGTCATTTTATCATTTAATTAACTTAACTGCTTTTTTTCCTCAACCAATCCTACATCACAGAAATTATATAGGAATAAAATACAGAAAGAAATTCATGAAAACTATTTTGAAATCTTAGGGAAAAATGGGATATGACTGTAACAAATAAATACAATTTACACCAGGTTTATTTTTTATCTTGAAAAATATATTTAGATTAGATTAACTGTCTTTACCAGTATATTAACATGTTGTTTTACTTATATATTCTTTGCAGAGTCTAAATTAACCTGTGGAAGAGTGAAATATTCATGTATGTGATTTTTCAGGAATAAACAATATAATATTGCTGACTAGAAACAAGAGTTTTTTGTTTTCTTAGCCTGCTCTATTGGGATAAGAAAATTTGAAGTAAATGATATTAATTAACAAAAATACCATAATATTGTGATACACGCTGTAGAGACTTTCATTTCCATGTTTCACACTTGCAAGCTCTGTTATAAACCTCTGGACAATACATGAGACAAAGAAATGAAATATATAGAAGTTTCTGTTCTTGAAATATGTTTGTTCACAGTAATCAGTTTGGGCTCTGAAATTGTCTTTGCCACGACATATCTTTGATTTCCACAATGAAGATTTTCAAACTGAATATATACAACCAGAATTCCAATACTGGTTTTTAAGAATACAATAGTTGGAATAAGATAATTGGTAGCCTTGGTCTCACCATGAAATCTGTCTTGACTAGGCTGTTTTTTATAAATTTGCTTCTCTATTTCTGCTCTCCTTTTATGTAGGTCTGAGAAGCCTAACTGGGATTATCATGCAGAAATAGAAGCTTTTGGCCACCGGATACATGAGACATTTCCAGTCGACCAACTCAAAACTGCATTTGTTAATCCTTGCTATATAAAAAATGAAGAATCTAAACGCCAAGAACTTGGACTAGAAAAAGAAATTCTTGCTCTTAATCTTAAGGACAATCAGGAACTTTCTTTACAGGGAGCTTCCTTTTCACACTCTTATCTCACACAATGCTTTGAAGAAGCCTTTCCAAAAATGCCACTTGCTGGCATTGAGGCACTTGTTAACTATCTCACCAGTGAAGAAATAGTATCCTACATTGCTAGAAACCTATCTTTGCAAGACTTGACACTTTGTGCAGAATTTCCCGTGCCACCTAAGGTGCTGCAGCAAACTTTTTTTGCTGTAATAGGAGCTTTGCTTCAAGGTAACAGCTCTCAAAGAACAGAGATCTTTGTCAGGGTAAGTTATTATAGAATGTAATGTTATGGTTAGCAAAAAAAAAGTTCTTTGTATCCATCCAAGATTACAAAGCTGGTAAAATGCATAAGAAAATATATCATATTGTTTAGGGATTAATAGATTAATCTTCAATTGCCTTTGAAGTTTTACTTAGTAAGATTGAGATAAAATTGTTTTAATGAGTTAAAAGGCAAGATTACTTAGAGGACAGATTGTCAAAAAAAACACTGTACCCTTAAGAAAACAAAGCATTTCATATACTATCACACTACCAAACTTTGGCAACATTTCTTTCTTCATAAACAATTGAAATAACAATCCAGACTTTTTTAAACACAAGATTTGCATGGGTGCAATATTCTGACACAAATTTGCAAATTAGATTAGCAGAACACATATTAAGAGAATTTAAAAAAAATATTTCTTCCTAATATGCAAAATATTAAAGACTTGGGAAAAGTACTGGAACATTACATGTAGAGATCCAGCTATACTGCCAGAATTTTAGTCCAGTATTATGCTTTATTTGCTTGTTGATTACATGGAGGCTGTGGAAGCATTTATTTTAGACCCAACAGTGCCCTTACTGCTCTATAGGCTGAATAATATAAGCCTCACAAAACATCTAGTGGTAGTTAGTTAGTTAGTTAGTTACGTAGTTAGTTGAGAAATGCTATTTTATGTAACTATCCTTCAGGGAAGTTGACTTTATGGAAGATAATTTCAGAACATTTATATTTGACATAGCTTATAGACTTCCTTAGTGCTTAATTTCACTTACTTTTGATTATTTTGTAAAAATTAAACATGTCATGGCTTTGCTTGTCTCCCAAGCTATTTTGCAATGTGCCTACTTCCGCCGTTTTAATCTAGAGAGACATTTCTCTCTATTTGTTGTGTTGTGTTGTGCTATGTTATGTTAGTTAATAAAAATTATCTCAATGCTTGAGAGATAAAGTAGATTTGTAGTGTTATAATTAGAGATGTGAATGCCCAGAAAAAAACCGGAAAAATTCAGAAAAAACCGTTTCCCCCCGTTTTTTTCCTGAAGGCTTTTTTGTTTTTTCCCCCCAAAAATTGGAAAAATTGAAAAAAGAAAAAAACATTGTGGAATATTTTATTTTAACATGATGAATAAAATATTTTAAGACAGGGTGTTCAAATATTTTCCAAATCATTTCTAAAAAAATGTATGATATCAGATTATTCTAATTTCTGTGCACTGAGTGAGGACAAGCAAGTCCTAGGTAACAAACTAAACCCTCCAATGCAAGAACAGTATGCATTTCTTCCTTTAGGAGGTGCTGCTATTGTAACAAGAAAAAGGTTTCAGTTTTGCTTTTGCATGTTGGTGGGTGTGTTTGGTTTGTTCTGTTCTCTTCACTAGGCCTCAAAAGCATTGGAAGAAAATACAGAGCAACAAAAAGGACCTGTGCTGAATGAAGGGACTTATGAGAATGGGGTTTTTATTTTTATTTAATACTGTGGAGAGGAAATATGAAAAATTGTTACTTTTGGTTTTGAAAATTGTTTTGTGGAGGCTTTTTGGCTGTTCCACATAAACTAGTAAGCAGTTCAGGAGATTGTTGCTCCCTTTGTTACAATTACAAATAAATATTATAAAAAAGTAAATTCTGTTTGTGATCATTGCTTGGCTACACTATATTTTTAATATGCTAGTTGTGATAATTTTATGCCAAGTCAAATTGTCCATAGTCATATTTTATGTTCCTAAAGTAACAGAATGATTTTTAATCTTAAAAAGACAAGAAAGTGCTAATGTAGCATTTTTTTCAATTTTTCTGAAAATTTCCGTTTCCCCCCCGAAAAAAACGGAAAAAACCCCGGGTTTTTCCCCGAGCTTCAAAATTTCCGGAAATTTTACATCAGTAGTTATAATGCAGTAATAACTAAGGATTACAACAATATACCCTAGTAAATAAGAGTTCTTTTTTATTTGAAAGAACAGTATATAGGTAGTTCTCAAATTATGACAATAATTGGGATCAGAATTTCTGTTGCAAAGCAAGGTGGTTGTTAAATGAGTCAGACCTAATTTTGTGACCTTTTTTGCCATGGTTTTTAAATGAGTCACTGCAGTTGTTAAGGGACTCATATAGTCATTAAACAAATCCGGCTTCCCCCATTGACTTTGCTTGTCAGAAGCTGGCTGGGAAGAGTGCAGATGACCATCACATGATCCTTGGATCATGTGACCATTATAAATACATGCGAGTTTCCAAGTGCCCAAATTTTGATCCCTTGCTGCGATGGTTATAAATGCAAGGACCAGTTGTAAGTCACTCTTTTCAGTGCTGTTATAACTTCGAACAGTTGCTAAATGTTTGCAAGTTGAGGTCTATCTGTATTATCTATCTCAATAATGGTTATTGCTATTATTTTAAAATAACTCAAAGAATATTGTCTTTTTAATATTTGTTTACAGGACTTCTTCATCCCTCAGTTGATAGGAAAGGAATTGTTTGAGATGTGGAACGTTGTAAACCCCATGGGCTTGCTGCTGGAAGAACTGGCCAAGAGGAATATAACTGTTCCAGAACCAAGGCTAACCAGGCAGTCAGGAGCTACCACTGCTTTACCCTTGTTCTTTGTTGGGTTATATTGGTTAGTAAGATTTCAGGCTAATTCAGACTTGCTACTATGTACTGAAGGTGGACCCGTCTTACCAGTTATATATTTCATACATATGCTTGAATGGAATTTCATGTAGAAAATAAAACATGCATAAACTTAGGCAGTTTAGTTAGTGTCCATTGATAGGGAGCAGAATGCCTCCAAGTAATAATATAATGTCAGAAGAACTGGTTGGCCACTGATAAACATGCTGCATTCAAGTTGCCTTGGCATGTTGATCCTACAGGGTTTAGAATTCCAATTCCACTTCATATAAGTGATGATAAAATCCAAACTAGCTTTTCATATTCCCAGTTATTTGCAGTGTATGTCATAGCTTGTAAAGAGTGATATATTTTTGTTGGCTTCTGTTCTCTAAAGAATAAGTGCTATTCACTGTCCCATTTCCAGCTTACATTTCTACAAGATAAGAGTGATTTCTGACATGAAGAGACATGTTTTTGGCATTCTTCAGTCTATTTCAGGAGTGATGACTTTGCAGTGTGGTTCAGAAATAAGTGTCATAACTTGCTCTTGTGAAGCTCACTAAAATTGCTTTTGAGCTACTTCTATGGGTTTTGAGCCTTTAAAAGACTGGAGACTTTAGTCTTTATCTTGTTTTTATCTTAGTCTTGTCTTTTTTTGTATTGCTTTTCATGGCTTATACTTGATATTTTTTGTCCTGAATAGTGGAGTAATTTTACACATTCAGGTCTAGTTTGTGCATGGACAATTGCTTTTCTTGTTTCTTGTTTTTTGTAGTTTGTGATTATACAGTATGATTTATAAACACACATTAATTCAAGGGAGTTAATTGCTTTGCATTGTTGGTAGTGGTACAAAGAATATTGATACTATCAGGAAATGGAGAGATTAATTTACTGATTTTTGTTCTTTCCCTGTAAAATCCAGACCATCTTTCTTAATATTTTTGATTGTTTTCTAGGAGCAAAGTCAGGATCTAATATTTCATAATTTATTAATTTTCATTTCAATATATTGCATACAATCACTACAGAACAATCTAATAATAAAGATAGCAGATAGATTTCTTAAAACAGAAATGCAGAAGAATAGTTTTAAAAACAGTTTATACAAAGATCAAATAATAGACTAAAATTGTTTTTCATGGTATTAGGTCATGCCTGCTGAGATAATTTTATACCCAAGGAAGCTATTTGAGCTACCAGTTTTTCAGTCTTTGATTTACAAAGAGGCTATGCACCCTTTATACTAAGGCTTTCTGTTAGTTATTAGATAAACAGACAATGTTGCCTAATCTGATTGATCAGTTGCATAATCATAGACTTCATAAAGGTATTTCTTCTCTTTTCAGTGATAAGAAGCTTCTAGCTGAAGGTACTGGTGAAACAATATTGGCTGCTGAAGAAGAGGCTGCTCGTGTGGCCTTGCGGAAACTTTATGGCTTTACTGAGAACAGACAATCGTGGCATTACCCTTCTTTAAAATGTGAGAAGAAAGCTGAAAAAGCTATTAGCAGTAGTTAGGGCAAAAAAGTCAGGTCCATTTGCAACAATACAGCGTTTCAAGAAGAACATTTTTCTCTTCTGTTTCATTTATCTAAATTAAAATGCTTTGAATAAAAATGATCTATCAAAGGATTCATAAGATAACTGCATTCATTTTATTGTTGTGGAAAGCAACTCTTCATTTCCTAGTACTGTGAATATTTGCATTGTCCAAAGAAAGGGATTACTGTATTTTTCAGAGTATAAGACGCACCTTTTTCCTCCATAAAAGTGGCTGAAAATTTGGGTGCGTCTTATACTTCGAATGTAGCTTTTTTCCCCAGCCCTAACTAGGTGCTAACAGATCTTCCCAGCTCTTACCTTGCAGGCTTTTTCATTGTTACTCTCTCCAAAGAATGTTTTTCCAGCCCTAAGTCTTTGCAGAATTTTTTTTCATTGCTCTACTTGCTCCGAATAAGTTTTTTTCTAGCCCTAACCAGGTGCTAACTATCTTCCTAGCTCTTACTGGCTTGCATGCTCTTTCATTGTTACTCTCTCAGAAGAAGGTTTTTTTAAGTCCTAACCAGGGGATAAAATAATGTGCTGAAACTGACCAGACTAAGGACGCTAGCCAGATGAATACCTGGTAGGCAGATTGTTTTCCCCTATTTTCCTCCCCAAAAACTAAGGTGCGTCTTATACTCCGGTGCGTCTTATACTCCGAAAAATATGGTATATATTTCATTTCTTGATGGAGAGCTAAAATTAAATTTGTGCCACCTTTATGATCACCCAAGTGAATTTGTGGCTGGGTATGTTTCTTTACCTAGGTTCAACTTCATGCATTTGTGTCTCAGTAATTTGCAATATTTACCCAATTTCCATCAAAGTTTCTAATCTCTTAAATACATTTGCAAGGACTATGAGGATCTACTAGGAATTTCTTATGTGAAATCTCACTAGAATAAATAGTGATTGTACAATATCACATGTTCCAATTATGCATTCAAAGGATCCCCCACACATATTTAGAAAGACCACTGACACAGCTTTAAAAACATTCACCTATGTTTGAATATATTTCTATTTCAGCTTTCATTACAATGGAACGCATATGTAGTCTTCAAACCTCTTGAATTTCCTCCTTAAAGTGACATCTATGAGCTATAGAATAATATATACCAAATTACATGGGATTGAGGGAGAAAAGGACAGATTCTGTGCTGTTACCAACCTAATGATTCTACTAGACCTGCTCTTTGTGAAGATATGGGAACTCTGCTAGAATGAAATAAATCGTATATACCGTATATATTCACACTATAAATATATTTACAGAGATAATGCTATTTCAAGCTATATAGAAATTATTTGATGTTCTGGATATATACTTTGTATGATAAAACATACAATATCCCTTGCTGTACACACTGCTGATAATTCTGAAACCTAAAGCTTCAGCTCATTGAGAATGAGGCTGATGGACAATTTACAACAATTATGTGTTTGGAAAGAGTCACAACACAGTGATAAAACAGCTTTGCATGTGAAAGACTACTTGTATGATTAAAGGATTTTCGTACATAGCAAAGAAAAATGAAACCAGCTAGTTGAATAATATCCGATAAAATGGTTTAAGAACTAGGAAGGAATTCAAAGGATGTTTCAACTGCTATTTAACCAGCAACATATATACAACTCAGCCTTCAGAGCCAGATGTTTACTTGAGAAAATACAATATAAAATAACCTTTGCTTTCGCAGAAACCAAAAGTTGAAACCAAGGCTTGTTCATGTTAGATCAAGAAATGGGAAAAGGGAGTGGCAGCATAGCTAAAATAAAGTTGTTGCTTGTGTCTGAGCCACTATCCAACCAACCAATAATGGTCATAAAAGTAATTATAACTTTGCCTCTGATCTCATTGCTTCTGCAAATTGCTGGCCCCTGATACATTAATATAAAACCAAGCAATAGTGGTAGGTGTGTGACAGATTGTGTTCACCCCGTTCAAAATCACTTTAGGGCATTTCCATTTTTAAAAAATTTAAATCACTCAAAATCAGTGAGATGGGCGGTGTGATTAATAAATTGCTGAACTATTGTTTCCTGGATAAATGATACATTGTCTGGATTCATATAGTATATCATAAAAGTAGGGATAAGGTAGGATAAAATATTTTGGGAGGACGCAAGCAAAAGTAGGGTGGAGCAGAAAGAAGGGATTCAAGAGGCTCATCCAGCAACAGGTCGACGTTTAGAAATCTGTCTGGGCTCATCGACTATGACAAATCAAAAGTGACGTAGCTGCCTCCACGTACAAGAGCCTTAGGCTCCTGAAAATTATTTGCTGGGAGAAGCCACAGGGATTACCCAAGTAGTGCTTGCGAGTCCTCTACGCTATCCTGATCAGGATGACCCTTTGATCCCATTCATGGAGATCATGCGATTGCAGGTTAATTCAAATTCAAGAAGTTCTTCGTATATTCTTGGAACACATGGTGTTCGTCACGGACCTTGCACCGTCAGTTCATCGCGCCGGCTCGGCTGACCGGTTCTTTTCCTTTCGCCGACACATTTTCTTTTAAACCCCTTTCCTTACGTCATAAGTCCCCAACTTCAGATTGCGTCTCGCCCCCTCCTCGTGACTTGCAGGGTCATGCCAGGTAAGCGACTCCCGAGAGGAAAAGAGACACGGGAAGTCCTCCCGGGCGGAAGGGGGCGCTTTTCGCCGTTGCCAGAGCGTCCGGGGCGCTCCTCTCCTCGTCGTTTCTGGGAAGAAGTATAGTGCAGGTTCCGCCTCGGGTCGTCATTCAGCCGCCCCGGGCCCGGCTCGAGTTCGCTTCTCCTGCTGCTCCCCTTCTCCGTCTCCTTTTCCGTTCTCCCGTTGGGCTCGTGAGGGTGGGCGCGAGCTTCGCTCTTCTGTTGGCTTGACTCGCTGCCGCTCAAGAGGGACGGTCCCTGCCTCTCCTGCGCCGCCTTCCTCTTCGTTCTCGAGCGGACCGGGGATTTGCTCCCCCCCCCGCCCCCCCGCCGGCGGAGGCCATGGCGGCGAGCGCCAAGCGGAAGCAGGAGGAGAAGCACCTGAAGCTGCTGAGGGAGATGAGCAGCCTCCCGCCCAACCGCAAGTGCTTCGACTGCGACCAGCGCGGCCCCACCTATACCGACATGACGGTGGGCAGCTTCGTTTGTACTTCCTGCTCCGGCATCCTGTGAGTTGAGGAGGAGAAAGGGCCCGGCCGCTTGGCGGGAGGAAACGGTCGAGCGTTCTAAGTAGGCAGCGCAAGAGAGGAGGGAGAAAGGCCGCTCAGGCTGGGGAAGGGGTTTTTGTGAGGGGCTCCTCTGTTGGGAGGATAGAGGACTTGGGCCCGCGTGAACAGCCAAATAAAAGTGGAAGTGGGGATTCTTCCCCTCTCCCCCAAATACTAAGGGTGGGGGGAAGTAAGGCAATACAGTATCTGCAGGAAGAAATGGAGGAGATTGGACCTGTACAGTTACTTTGGTCACCAATAGAAAGGAATTTTATTGCAGGAAATTTGAAAGACTGGGCCACCTGGAGAGGCCACCAGATAGCAAAAAGCTGATAAAGTGAAATTACCAGAGAAAAGTACAGGATTAGAGTTTGGGAAATAACCCAGTATGGACATGTTCCACAAGTGTAGGCAACATTGCTTAAAATGAGAGTTGTTTCTAGTGTATGTAATAAAATATGGATTATAGCAATGCAAACTGGTATTTGTGGAAGAAAGTGTGTAAGCTTGGTGTGCTAGTTTTCTGATGGAAGAGAATCAGTTATATTCTAAAAATATATAAAATAGAAGAGGAAGCTTAAATGGACTCCTGGGAATGGTAGAGGACAGGAAGGCCTGGAGGAACATTGTCCATGGGGTCGCGATGAGTCGGACACGACTTCGCAACACAACTTCGCAACTAACAACAACTGAGAACATTTTGAGGAAGTAATAACAATAGGCAATACTAAGTAAGCATATTACTTTAATATGTAAAGTAATAGCAGGTAAAGTAAACTGTTTCCTGTTTAATAGCAGGAAACAATTTAAACATTTTGTTAATCTCTAAATTTGAGAGGTTATTATATTTTTACCACCTTATTTACATAATACATAAACCGTGCACATAATTTTGAAATAATATAAAATTGTTTTCATTGTCTGAAGTTAGACAGCTGTCTAGAATATGTAATCTTCATATTCATTTTTTTTCAAGAATGTCATGTTACAATAGACAGACTTAGTTTGATCATCTGTGACATTGTTTACTAAAATTATACCAATATACCGTGTTTCCCCGAAAATAAGACCCTGTCTTATATTTTTTTGAACCCTGAAATAAACGCTTGGCCTTATTGCCATGCACTCAAAAGCCCGATTGGGCTTATTATTAGGGGGTGTCTTATTTGGGGGGAAACAGGGTACATAATTATGTTTCTAAATCTAGATGAAGATTAATTATCTCTAATGGTGTAAACTGATCAGAATCTTGCTTATGTAAGAAAATTGTTTATATGTGGAGGGAAATGGGAGATTTGTGATTTCAAATTTTTGAATTTTTCAAAGTGAACAATATGCTTTATTTTACATTGAAAAATCAATTTTGTGAAGTTGGTATTATGAAATAATGATGGAATAATAGAGGATTATTTGTTAAAACAAAGCTGAACTTTAGAAATATTTAGTATGACAATTGAGTATAACCTTTTTCATTATCAATAGTTAAAATGTTAAGAATCCCACTAACTCTGAATTGAATTTTACAAGCAATCCTTTACCAATTCAAACAAATGTAGTTAAACTGCTGCCATGAAGTCATTAATACCTACCAGAACAATATATTAATTTTATATAATGGTGGTTTTATAATGTCCTGTTTAATAGAGGCATTTTGTATTTAACCTTTTAAAAAAATCAAACATACTTAGTAGTAGATAATCAGATTGCATATGCTGCCCTACCATGATATTTGTTTATGAGTTTCATAATTGAGATTCTTCTTTTGTCTGATTCTATTAAAAATAATGACTAAAATTCCCAATATCTTTAGCCAGCATCATTAATAGTGGTAGTGGTGGGTGTTTCTGCCATGAGAGAATGAAGGCACCAAATAAAGCTGACCCATTCTCAGATTTCTCTATTGAAATCACAATATATGGGGGAAGGCATGATCTTTCTGATGGAGAATTAGAATCCTCAGGCTATTTTAAGCAGAATATTGTAATCCTATATACATGTAGTATGAACATGTAGAGAATGACAATTTTTGTGTTTCTAAAACTTTTATATTTTTAGAATACTTTTTAATGGTTGTGTGTGTGTGCTGTCTATATCAAAATCATTTTCAAACACAAATTCATAGTGTCTTAGTGAAGGTTATGTCTCTCCCAATCAAATGCAGCACAGTTCTCTCACAGGTATTCAAGTAAGACAACCATTGACTGATTCAAAAAATGAAAAGATTAAATCTGTTCTCTTTGAACTACCATGACATTTTGTTTTATAGAACCCAATAAAACAATTGCTGTGATATATTTTATTATGACAACAAATATCTTTATAGGATTAAAAGAAAAACATTTTAAGAAACATTCAGCCCTAGTGAGACTAAAGGTACAACTGCCAGAATAGTGGGAAAATGAAATTATTAGTTTTTGATATGATTGGAATTTGTAATAGATAAATATAATTGCAAGATAAAATCCATAGTATTTATAGCAAAATTTAATGTTTGGTTTCTCCATAATCAAAATAATTGAATTTTGAGTTCTGTATCATTTTTACATCTCTGATCCCATATCATTAGTCAAAATTAAAACAGATGAACACTTTACTAGAAGAAAAGTTCAAATAAAAGCTTTTTAAGAAAGCAGACTAAAAGATCTGTATCCATAGGAATTCTAAAAATCTGTATAGTGCTTATATTTTTTAAAAAGAAAATGTCTTAAAAGCTAACTAGTGAACCAACATTTTAAATTGATAGCTCTAGCCAAGCTTTAAAAACTGTAAAGTTATTTACATATACGTTATTAGGCCCAATTTTTCTACAATACTTGAATAAAAACTTATTTCAAAATTAAGAAATTTTCATATTTGTCATCTCTTATTTATTGAATACTATTTTATCATTAATAACTTTAAACTGTAGTTAAAAGTTCTTTTACTTGAAAGATTTCTACAATCACTTTTTTTAAAAAAATATTTTATAGGAGAGGTTTAAATCCACCTCACAGAGTGAAGTCCATTTCAATGACCACATTCACACAGCAAGAAATAGAATTTCTTCAGAAGCATGGGAATGAAGTAAGTATTTAGTATAGAATGCATAAATAAATTGATGGAGAATACAATTTTAATGAGTGCCTTGTATTAGTCAAAAAGATAATACAAGTTCTGAACATAACATGAATTTTTTTTGGGTTGTATGTACAATGGTATTTGTGAGCGGGAAATTGAATTCTAATTGGAATCATGTAGTGTGAATCAAATTGTCTAAGTTTCATTGATGCATTTCAGCTTTTCCTCTGCCCTCTCTATTATTCAGCATGCTTTTAGAGTGAACTTTCCAACATGGGTGGAACTTCCTAGAAATATGGGTGGTATTTCCTAAAATGTTTGTTCCTGTTAATATTGCATCACAGTAGTGCTGCTGAAGCATGTTTTATGGGATATAGAAGGCAAGAAATTGCTTAATGGCCTTAAATTATCAAAATGCGTAAGACTATGACATGAATTTAAAGTCTTTTTCTAGACATGAGCAAGCTATCCCAAGTGCATGAATTCCAAGAAGCTTAGTCATAACACATAGCTTAAGTTACAGAATTATATTAGCTAAAATAATGATAAGAAATGACTAACAAATCTAGAACTTTAAATCAACCATTTTTTATTTGATCAGAGTTATTTTTAGCAAATATTATTTGTTCCCAACCCCTGAAATAGGACATTTTGCTGTGGCCAAATTAATTATAATTAGGGTTTTTTTTTTTAGATTATTGTTTTACTTGGTAAAAGAAAAATCTATTTAGAAGATGCAGAGGAATTATCTGAATAACTGTAGTAAGAAGTATTTTAGTGCTGTTCAATATAAGAATGTTGTTTTACTTGAGTTTTAAGAATATGATTATCCAAAATTAGCTGAAACACTGAAAACAATATAGCTGGTATGCAGGGAATGCAGATGGATAGTGGAAAAATTATCTCACTAATTCACAATTGGAATCTGGTGCACAAAATATACATTTAGAATTAAATCAAATCATAGTCATTTGGGGATACTATAACTGCTGGAATTTGGAGAACCGGTCATAAGGTTAAAACCAGTCAGAGGGGCGGGGAGTATCGTTTTTTACTCTTTTATATTGGGTTTTTATTGTTTGTAAGCTGCCCAGAATCACTGAGAGTGAGTGGGTGGCCATATAAATCTTCTGAATAAATATGACCCATTCAGCACTATCACAACTTGAACAATTGCTGAATGGATAGCTGGTAAGTGAGGACTACTTGTACACTCCTGCCATTCTTCATTTGTCCCTCTTAGGAACATCTGCCCCTCATTCTCTTCTGAGTCAGCATGGTAGGACTTGCAGGGGGGTGTATGTAATATCATTGAATATTACTTTATGCGAATTGATAACCAAAAGAAAGATGTTACTGCTATAGTAATTGCATAATTTAGTGATTTAGTTGTAAATATTTAAACTTTTAGTCTTCTATTACAGTATTTATATTTATTGTATGCTTTAGTTCATTTTATTTTTATTAACCTATTTAAAATGGTTTACAAAACCTATAAAAAACATCATCTGAGGTATGTAATTCGGCTCCCAAACTATGTATTATAGTCATTAACCATAATAAAGATTTTAGATTTTATAAAGTTTTAGTGGATTCATGTTGGGAAAATGAATGGGTTTGAATATGTACACAACACTTTGATGATGTCTCAATCTCTTTAATATAGTATAGGTAGTCCTTGATCACAATTGAGCTCAAATTTTCTATTGCTAGTGATACAGTTAAGTGAGTTTTGCCCCATTTTATGACCTTTCTTGACACAATTGTTAAGTGAATCACTGGAGTTGTTAAATTAGTAACAAAGTTGTTAAGTGACTTTGCCTTTCCCAGTGACTATGTTTGTCAAAAAGTCACAAAAGATGATCTCATGATCCTGGGATACTTCAACCATCATACACACATGCCAGTTGCCAAGCAGCCAAAGTTTGATCACCTGACCATGGGGATGTTGCAATGGTCGAAAATGAAAAGCAGCCATAAGTCATTTTTTTCAGCACTGTTGTAATTTCAAACTGTCCCTAAATGAATTATTGTAAGACCAAGACCACCTATATTTTAGTTCATTAAGTGATCAGATGGAAGTACATTTAATTTAATATTGTTTCTCTTTGAAAAGGTATGTAAACAGATATGGCTAGGATTATTTGATGATAGATCATCAGCAATTCCAGACTTCCGGGACCCTCAAAAAGTCAAAGAATTTCTACAAGAGAAATATGAAAAGAAAAGATGGTTGGTACACATTTCACTATAATTATATTATAAAACTTTTTATAATAAAAATTTGTATTATAATATTATAGAACATTTCCTATTATATTTCCAGTGGAATGCCTAAACATATATTTGTTTTATTTGTATCAATATTTACCTTGTGGAGGTATTACTGGAAAATTTCTTACCAAAGTCAAATTCAAAATCCTTGAATCGCCTTTGTCATGCATATTACAGTACCCCTACTGATTTTTGCTACTGTAAGTACTGCCATTATTACTTTCTTCTAGTAGTCACCAATTAGCTCGCCCTGTTTCCCCCAGGGTTAAAAGGCATTGTGAGCAAAAGTACTAAATATTTAACTAATTGGCCAAGTCCAATGTTTGACTTTTACTTAATTTCTTGAGCAAATTATTGTTCATTCTCCAGAACATGACAGTGTCCAATTGAATGAATTTCCTGATGCTAATTCCCTGGAATACCCCTTAACAACCCCCACTCATTATGGTGGACTTTTCTCAAGCTTAGATGAGAAATGCTTTGCTTTCTTTTTATAACAACTACCCCCCCCCCCAATCATGTCTGATTGCTTCTGTTTTAGGGAGATTAATGCATAACATATTTTTGACTTAACATTTAAAGGTTGTGTGTATTTGTATTTATGCATACTTGTTGCTAATATCTATTTTTCAGCTGTATAGAATAATGTATTTTGCTCGGCTTGTAATAGGATATCTTATTTAGGTACTACACATAAACACACAGGGTTCCAGTTGCAGAGGTTGAATTTCAACCAGTTAGATTATATTACCTTTATTTACATTCACTATTTACCTTGTACATTTATGATTTGTTTTAGACCAGTTACATCAATTATTCAGTGCATTTCAATTATATGCCAGTTAATCTTTTAAATCTTTGTTCTTACTGTTTTTCTTACATTATAGCTATTACAACAAGTATGTTTATAATTGCTTAAGCCATATGGTTAATTCCAGCTCTCTAAAGCCTAGAATAGCATTGTGGCATCATCCTTTATTAATGATTGATTTGGGGATGTTATAATAAATACAAATGTTTTAATTTGGCATTTTAGGTATGTTCCTCCAGAACAAGCAAAAGTTGTGGCTTCTGTCCATGCATCCATATCTGGATCGTCTGCTAGTAGTACAAGCAGTACTCCAGAAGTTAAACCACTTAAATCTCTCTTGGGGGAGTCTGCACCAGCACTGCACTTAAATAAAGACACACCTACACAAGTAAGTAATGTATCTTTTAAAAGTGTATGAACTTAACATGCATTCAATAAAATATGTTACTTGGTGCACTGTCCATTACTAATCTATTGTTTAAAATCTTTCTTCAGACCCAGGCTGCTTTCATATTTTCAGCTTATACTATGTAGCTGTTCTATATCGCTTATTTTTGCCCTGATGGCTTTCAGGGAATCTATCTACTCAACAATTCTATTCAGTTCTACTTTATATTTCTGTTAACAATGTTAACAGAACAAAGCTATGTTTTTTCTAGTGACAATATCACTCATATTTCCTTTAGTTCTTCATCCTTCAATAATCTGTTCCTTTGGGGGTTTTCTTTTTGTCCACCTATACTTTGTTGAGTTTTTACTTAAAAGTCACTCCCTGTTCTTTTAGGAGACCTATCTTGCATTCTTCCAATATCTAAGCTTCTATAGTATTGAAATATTTTCTCAGCTTCCTAGTCTTTGGTCTCCTTAATTTTACATACACTTCTGTTTCCTCAATTATCTTCACTAGAGTCTGGAAGTGAATTATATTGTGTGTCTCATAAGAGTGTTTGAATGTTTCGTGCAATTTTGCATTAGTCTACTGATGAGTGCCAGATCTGTAGCATATTACAGTGCAGAATTAAATTGCCTCGTCTGGATGAAAAATAAGTTGACTTACAAAAGTGTTGTTTTTCTATATTAGGAATGATACTCTGGTTTACTCTAGTTACTCTACTCATGCTTGTTTAACCCACTGCAATTTGTTTACAGTCTCCTGTTACAATTCGGTCTCATGGGCAGTCACAAGAAAAGAAGCAATTTGATCTTCTCAGTGATCTTGGTTCAGACATATTTGCTGCTCCTGCTCCACACACCACAGCTACTGCAAATTTTGCAAATTTTGCACATTTCAACAGTCATACAGGTAATTTTATTTACTATCTTAGGTTTGACAATGATAAATACTGAGATTGAGCTAATTTGTATGGCCATTGGTTTAATGGTTAAATTATCCCAAATGTGTGCTTAACCATTGAAGGTTATTAATAATTCAGGTTTACAGAAACCTAAATATAAAATAGGAAATAAGGTATGAAAACCAAACTTGCTGGTTTCTGTAATATTGTCAAGGATTTGAGAAAAAAGAAGAGATAGTCAAATTTGTTTCAGTCAGGGCCAAATACAATAACATTTAAAATTATGAGATGAGTCTTCCTAAATATAATAATATAAGTATACAAATTTTAAGCAAGTTAGCTAAAAGATAAAATGTACAATGCGTTATTATCATAGGAACAAGATTGACAAAGTGTGAATAATTTATGATTAAAATTATTAAAACCACATATTGTAATGAATTAAAATTAATAAATAAAACAATAGTTATATGCTATTGTGAAAGTAACAAAATATGATAAAATATTCAGTGCTATCTATACAAAGAAGAAACATGAAAATAATGAAGTATTCTATGCTGATAGGCTAAAAATTAATACTGTTACGGTGATTAGAAGATTAAACCTAGTAGTTAGAAATATAATCATGCAGTTTAATAAGAAAGTAGTTTATTAATTTTACTTAACTCTTACCAGCAATCAGTTTCCTGCTAATTTTATATTGGGCAAGATTAAATCAGAAATAATTAGAAATACAGAATTAGTTTGGCCAAGAAGGTGTGTAAATATTGATGACAAAATTTTCCATCTCTATAAAATGAGCAACATAGAAGTGCTTGTTTGATAGTCTTAAGAGTTATTAACTCACATGGTCATACAAGCTCCAAGAAACAAGCTTTCCTGTATCTATGTTTGGTAAAGGCCTTTCTGTCCTTGAGAACTATTTACCCAGCTGCTGTGGCCTAGAGGTAGAGCTCTTACCTCACAATCAGGAGGTTGTGAGTTCGATCCTAGGTAGAGACAGATGTAAGGGTCTCCTGCTTGGGCAGGGGGTTGGACTAGATGACCTGCAAGGTCCCTTCCAACTCTGTTAATCTGTATGAGCCTCTGGCTAGGATTAAGAATTTGTACTACTAGCTATCCAAGACAAATCCCAAGGGTGATTTTGTCCTTTGATTATTGGTAAAAGGAAGATTGAGAACACTTGCTTAAATCAGTTTGGTAATTATCCTTCATTGTTTTCAAAGTGATCTAGATTACTCATAATCAAAAGGAAAGCAGGTGGGAAGGATAGAACTCTAAGAGTGGTAATAGTAGTCACACATTTAATATATTTGAGGATATTAACAATATTAACCAAGAATGCAATGGGAAAAAGCAATAAACAATGGGAGCACTCTCATGATTTGTACCCTGTTGCTTTATATGACTCACATATAGGCGTATATTTCTTTTAAAATAACTGATCAAGAGCACAATCCTTCATGTTTATAAAAGATCTGATGCTAGAGCTGTCAAAAAATCTAATATTTAGCATGTCAAATGCTTATTTTTCCTCTTGATTCTGACTGAAATTTTTTAAATTAGTTGTAGGACTGGAATAAAACCTTCCTTGTGTGTTTGTGTGTGTGTTGGAATGGGTGGGAGGACGGTAATATGCTTTTTAAAAAGCATTTTCAGCACAGAGTTCTGGTGTCTGAATCTCAAAAGTGCTTGAATGGCAGAAGAAGAGGTTTTTTTTCTTTTCTTTTTTAACTTGGAGCTATTCAGCTATGAAAATAAATTAAAAAATAATGTGGGCTCTTAAGCATCCTCCCATTCTTTCCTTGTAACACTTTAATGTGTGAGCTAACCTTGATGATATGGATTTTTCTATTGGTGGTACTAGATCCTTGTAAGTCCTCTCTTCCATGTCCCCCATTCACAGGGAATTTACCTGATTAAAGAATGACTTGTTGGTGCTATTATATCTTTAAAAAGAAACCAGAGGAAGAAGATGCCTCACATAAGTCATTATCCATAGTTTTCAAACTGATCTAAATCATTTTTGTTGAAGTCAGTAGTTAACTAATATTAATAATCATAGTTATTAGGTATTTATTTATTGTTTTAACTTGTTGTAAGCTGCCCAGAATCATTTGTTCTATGAAGTAGATGTCTATATAAATTAAATAACTAAATTAACAAATAAATGAATATTCTGTGTATGCTGTTTATTAGTTTCATTTTGCTTAAACTTTTCACTTTTCTGAACTATTATGTAAAATGGTTTTTACAAATTGTTGTCTAGAAATTCTGTTAATTATATTCCAATGCATATGAAGGTCAGCCTTTAGTTACATATTTAAAAAGGATAAAAATGTAATAATCGTAATATTCTTAACTCTTACAAGAGTTCTGGAAGACAGGTCTTTACTTTGGTGATGAATTAACAATACAGGTAGGACTTATTTAGTCCTACAGTTGGCACCAGCAACTTGGTCATTAAATGAAGTGGTCACTAAGTCAAACTGACTGTTCTGTGGTCTTAACTCAGCTTTCCTATAAATGCAAGGATTAAACATAGTTACTTTTTCATTACTGCTGTAACTGCAAAGGGTCACCAAATTAGGCAGTTGCTAAATGAGGACTCTCTGTAATTGAGTGGGATTAAATAAATCTTTAGCTACAGTAGTTGCAGATTACAGTTCATATAGCTATGAAGAGTAGAGAATGCCCTTTTTGAAAGAAGGACATTAATTTTGATGTTGGTGACATTTACAAGATATTTCATAGAATCCTGGTAATTGGTTGGATGATGAATCAATTTCAGTTTCTTTTTTCTGCATCTCTTCTCCCCCTCCTCCCTTTAGAGCAGAGAGATTGGAGAGGAAGCGGTTTGGTTCCCAGAAATTATGCTGAGAGCCCCAGGCACGCTCTAAACAGCTTGTAGTACTCTCTTGTAATCTCGTAATCCTTTTCTCTTCAATCTCTCTTTGTAGTAGTCGGTGAGGGAGAGAAAAATAAAGCGATTTCTGTAGGAATCTCTCTTTTACCTGACCCTTCCCCCCATTGCAGAGATTAGAGAGTACTGTAAGTACTGCTCTTCTACACATTGAAAATATTGTGATCATGCTGGCAGCAGAAAGAGTCAGGAAAAGGATAGGACACCAGTGTGATCAAATTGTTTTTAATGTAAGTAAACAGGCACTGGAGCATTCCAAAGGGCAGGGTAGTCTTTAGGAGGTGAACAAAAACTGAAGGTGTGAAACTGAGTAGTCTTGTCTCTTTCCAGTTGGTATGTTATTTCCCACTTATTTCCCACACTGCTTTGCTTAGTGGCTGAGTTGCAGATCCCAATTCGTGTTGTTCAGTGATAGTTATTCCTATTCTGATACCCAGTAACTATCAAAAGTAGTTTGATGGAAATGTAAAAAACTTTTCAGAGGCTGCTGCTAAACTTTGAATGCCCTTGCGAAGAGTAACAAAACTTGGTTTCTTCTCATTAATCTTTCCATTGGCAGCTAACAGCATTTTTATTCAGACGTGTTTTATAGGTTAATATGATGATTTTTAAGCACTGTTTTTGATGGTATATATTTATTAATGTGCTTTATTTTTTAATTTTTAAAGTTATTAATCTGCTTATATTTTAACTGTTTTAAATGTTACATTAGCAATGTTAATACAATACACTATATTACATACCGTATTTTTTGGCGTATAAGACGCACCTTTTTACCCCCCAAAAGAGGGTGAAAACTTGGATGCGTCTTATACACCGAATGTAGCCCCACCCAGCCACCCCCACTCTTTGATCTTTGCCTGCCAGCAATTTACCTCCTTGCAGCAAACAGCAGCAGAGCCTGATTAGCACAAGCCACTGATTATCTGCCTCCCGACACTCAGCTGTTTGGTTGAAGTTGCCAGCAAGCCCACTGATAAAATGAAAGTGAAGCTAAAGCTGCATGGAGGCAAATTGCTGGAGGGAGAGGCCAAGACAGAATTTTATTTTCTTGTGCTAACCAGACTGTGCTGAAACTGGCTGTTTGTTTTTGCTGCAAGGAGGTATGTCAATAACTATAAATGCCTATAGAATGTTCAAATTATTAGACTTATTTTTAAAGACTGTTTTATTATTGTTCTAGTCAACTTAACAAATGAAGTTTTTTAAAATAAATGCTTGATCTGAAGAGCCCAGTGCTATTGTATCTTCTTTTAAATAGCAGAGAATACTTCCAGAAAGTCACATCAATTTTAAAGATCTGTAAAAGTATAATCTGAAATGTCCTGTTTTAGTATTAAGAATTAGTATTAAGTATTAGTATTAAAATAAGGCAGCTGAGTTAAACCCTGACTTAGTCATGTTTGGAGTAAATCTATTTAAATAATTGGGAGGAGTTAGTGTGATTACATTTAAGAAAACTTTCTGGGATTAATATACTGCCACAACTGAGCTGAGGTGGCGCAGTGGTTAAATGCAGCACTGCAGGCTACTGCTAGTTCAGCAGTTCAGCTGTTCAAATCTCACCGGCTCAAGGTTGACTCAGCCTTCCATCCTTCTGAGGTCGGTAAAATGATCCAGATTGTTGGGGGCAATATGCTGAACTCTGTAAACCGCTTAGAGAGGGCTGTAAAGCACTATGAAGCGGTATATAAGTCTAAGTGCTATTGCTATTGCTATTGCTATGTACATTTCTCCAATTCTTTGCTATTTCTATGGGTCAGACACACATGCACAGAAATACACAGCAAACAGTGTATATCATCTGTGCTGTTTGGCAAATTGCTGGGAGGCAGAGGCCTTTTTTCCTTGTTTTCCTTCCCCAAAACTAAGGTGCGTCTTATACTCCGAAAAATACGGAGCTTTTGGTCATATGACATGGGGAATTGTTTCAGAAATACATTGAAATGTAATCATATGCAAACCTTGCACACTGTTTTGGATTTTGCCAAAAAGTTTTAAAATTACTTTTTAGAGAGAATTTGAAATGAAAGTCATAAAAACACAGAGATAGCTTTCCATTACCTCCGTGACAGTGCTAAGACAAGATGCAGCTTAGGAAGGAAACCTTGTCCTCTTTTGCTAGACTACAACTTCTAAGAGCACAGATTAGCATGACCATTAGTAAGAGATTCTAGAAGTGGCAGTTCGGCAATATCTGTAAAACCATTAATTCTCACATCTCTATCATAATATACTTCAAATTCTTTATTGGCCAAGTGTGATTGGACACAGAAGGAATTTGTCTTTGGTGCATATGCTCTCAGTGTACATAAAGAAAAAATAAAATATATTCGTCAAGAATCATAAGATACAACACATAGTGATAGTCATAGGATATGCACCAAAGACAAATTCCTTGTGTGTCCAATCATACAGTACATGGCCAATAAAGTATTCTATTCTATTCTATTCTATTCTATTCTATTCTATTCTATTCTATTCTATTCTATTCTATTCTATTCTATTATTATTTACTTCAAATCATAACATACATATCATAATATAAATCATAATATACTTCAAATCAAATTGTCTCAGTTAAAATATGTCATGTGGCCTGGATTTCACACACAATACTGAACTGTAAACTTTTTTATGACACTGTAGTCCCTATACTGCATGCATGCATATATATATATATATATATATATATATATATATATATATATATATATATATATATATATATATATATATATATATATATATATATATATATATATATAATAAAATAATAAATAAAATAAAATAATAAATAAAATAAAATAAATAATAAAACACCTGGTGGGACAGTGACTAGAATGCAGTATTGCATGCGAACTCTGCCCACAGCCTGGAGTTCAATCCTGACAGGCTTGAGGTTGACTCAGCCTTCCATCCTTCCGAAGTTGGTAAAATGAGGACCCAGATTATTGGTGGCAATATGCTGATTCTGTAAACCACTTAGAGAGGGCTGTAAAGCACTATGGGTCAGTATATAGTCTAAATGCCATTGTTATTGCTATTACTATACTCTGGGTAGGCATCAGGAAGGGCATCTGTCCAAGATAGAGGTAAGTGTAGAGTCACCTTAACTCTACCCCGAATCTTGATCTATAATACATATTATTTTGTTTTGAATTAGAACGATATGTGAATTCATCTTAAATAATAGATTTATGGTTTGCAAAGTACACCTAGATCCATTTTGGTAAGCTAAAAAGCAACACTATTATGGCTTAGCAACATGTATAACTTGTTTTTCTTAAAATTAGTTTGTGGGGTTTCAGAAAGAAAATTGGTAATAACCAGGGTACAGTATAGTAATGGGATCACAAAATGGTATTTTCATTTCTGTTTACAGATATTAGATCTAAAATATTTTATATATAAATAGAATTAAAAGAACAGCTATTTCCATGTAGGGTAGGTTTGCAAAATATATATAAGAAAATGTTTGTCCTGTACATTGTACTTTCAAGTAGTATAGTTATCCTAAAGTATAGTTATCCTGTTCTGTTCAGTTTATCTTTGTTTTCATATCATTAACATATTTTTGTTCATTTGCACTTTACAGCGCAGAACTCTGCAAACGCAGGTTTTGCAAACTTTGATGCATTTGGACAGTCTAGTGCTTCGAGTAATTTTGGTGGTTTCCCCACAGCAAGTCAGTCTGCTTTTCAGCACCAAAATACAGGTAGAAATGCTCTAATGTTGTTAATTCCTTTAATATAAACTAATCTGGACACTATAGTTGGAATATTTCTTAGATCTTGTATCTACTTGCCTTAACACACATAATCTGAAGCTCTGGGGAAACCTGAAAAATGAATGTTCCTTTTCTTTTGCTATACTTGGTGTGGGTTGTGTTCATGCATGAAGTTTTTATATTATAGCTTCTGAATTACTCCTACACATGATGTAAATACTATTTATTGGAAAAATATTGGATCATATCTTAAGATAAAGAGTCTATTTTTTTCTCATGCAAGATACATTGGTTTGGCTAAAACTACCTCATGTGTAAGGACTGTTGCTTTCTTCTTTTTTATTTGTTTTACGCTGTAATAATTTTTCCTGGAATGTAAATTGGTATGTCTTGATCTGTGGTTGACCACTTTTCTGTTTCATTTTCCTTGTTTAAAAATGCTTAAGATTTCTTTTAAATTTTTTGTTTTTCCTTTCTGTTAATTTTAACCCCTCACACAATTTCTGGCTGTCCAGCGTTCAGAACGCTTTCATCTAGCTGCAGTTTTGGTGACTTTACTACTTCTGCTTTTCCTGGCCAGGCTATGCGCAGTAAGTGCCACCAAGGTGGAAAACTCAGCTCATTTAATTTATAGTACCATTTTTCCTCATTTCCAATGTGTCATGTTCAAGTTTTACTTGTTCTTCTTCAAAAGATGCTACCTAATAGTACATGCTTGCTACTGGTATATTGGCTTACTTGCACTTGAGAATTATCCCATCAAATATAGAGAGCAAAAGTCATAGTTACAATGGTTTTCTTTATGCAAATACGTGGAAAATATAATACAATTTTTAGTATTCATGAAAATCTCAAACATTTCAGGATACTGTATAATGTAGTTCAGTTTTTTTATGTAACATTGATTCCACATTCCAGCCTCCTGTGCTGGTTCCTGTGCCTGTCTTTGGACCTGTAGTGGCTCAGGCTTTTGGCAGCTGCTGCCAAATGCCAGATTGGCCTTTAATAATGCCAGTTCCCCTTCCTCCACAATCTGATAATAAATGAGAGGATCAATCTAGACTGTATCACCAAAATGTTGTGCACTGAGGGTGGTGTTTCCCTCCTAGAAATGTTCCCACAAGGCATGACTCAGGACAAGGGCAGTGGAGTTATCATAATTAACCAAGAGACTTGGTGGCTTTTAGCAACACTGCTCTGCAGATAACAGGGTATGAAACCTGTTGATAATGATAGCAGACTGTAGAGATCAAATGGGACTTCTGCTACTGTTCATCATCCCTGCTATGAGCTGTTTTATGCTATGGCCAAGTTGCTAGTAGAATTCCCAAAATTTAGCACTTGGGTGGTGAGGGGCTTTAATTTGCCTTTCCTGGTACAAGGTGAGATTGGCTTGGGAGTCCATAGCCACTGAGCATTTCCCCCAGATTACTAATGGTTCAATTAATGGCAGCAGTCATGGTTTTATAGAACTGTTCTTTGTCAGACACATGCAATTGAGGGATGTTACTGTCCGTTCTTGTGGTTAGATCTCTCCCAGGTAGCCTTGGAGTTAGCTGCTCTGTACCACAGAATAGAAGAATCCATCTGATTGGTCTGTCCCAGGTGCTTGATGGATCCCTTTGGGTTTCAGAGGAATTTAGAGTCTTCTCTGAAGCTCTGCACAGCTCAACTGAGGCTTTCTTCATTGCTTGGAACAAGGTGGTGGCAACAGCCTTGTACATATGTGCCTATGAGACTCTGCTGTGGATTTTGAAAAGTTGCTAGTTTTTAGAGTAACTCTGGCAGTTGAAATGGAAAAAGAGAACTCTGGGGACAAACAGAAAGCATTTATTAAGGATTACCTCATGGTGATAAGAGCAGCAAAACATAATTATTTTTCTGCTCTTTATCATGTCTACAAACAAGGTGATCTGGTCCCTCCTGGGCAAAGATAGATCTGAGGAACATTGGCAGGGATCTGTGAAGTCTTATTTGGCGCATGTTTTGGATAAAGTCTCTTGGATCCACTCTGAATTGGATCAGCTGTTCAGGTCCTTTGGGATTGTGTGTGACATAGTTTGGCATGTTTTTGTGATATTTCTGATAAAATCAACAGGGGCCTTGGGGTGGGAAGTGGAGCCACCTGAATATTAGATTTGACTATTAGGGTTGACACCATGACCCTCATGGTTGATCAAGAGTTCCTAGGGGATGGTGTGTGGTTATATACAAAGTAGTGAATGCATCCTTTAGGGAGGAGATGATTATCACTGGAAGGTTCCTGGGAAGGTAGTATAGTGTAGTATAGGGATATAGTGCTGAAAACGTATTGATATATATGTATATGACTTTTGGTGTGATCAGTAAGGAGGCAGCGCATCCATGCTGGCCTTCCCTGATCTTTCAGTGCTTTTCAATACCACTGTACATAATGTCCTTCTGGGTTGACTTCAGAAAGTTAAGGTTAGGGGGAAATTAGTTGTCCTTTCTCTGGGACAAGTTCAAGTTGATGCTAGTGGAGGAAGAGATCCAGCCCTACCGCCCTGCTTTGCAGCATCTTCGGGGCTTTACACTCTCATCTCCTTTTATATGAAGCTGCTTGGTAGAGTCATCCATAGGCACAGGGTTAATATCAATTAGATTATGATACACAGCTATCCATCTCTGACCAGGACTCGACAAGTAGTGCTATCAGTTTCCCCCAATGTTTAGAGGCTAAGGGGGATACATGTGCTTCAGGTCAGCTGCGGTAAGACTAAGTGGCTGTGGTTTTTAGGATCCCTGAAGCTGGATGCTTTCTGTCTTTAGTTCTGAATGGAGTTCCACTTTCCCACACAGAACTAGCATGTACTTTGAAGGTCGTCTTGTACTCATAGTTCTTGTTTGAAGAACAGGTGACTACTGTGGCCAAAGGGATATTTGCACAGCTACGTCCTATTCACTACAGTTTGTTCAAAATACAGCAGCATAGGTGGTGATGAGTGCACCATTGTATGTACATTTAATACTGCTATTCATGAACTGCACTGGCTTTGGGGTGTAATTTGTGATACTGATTATTGCTTATAAAGCTCTTCATAGCACAGGTCCAAGTTGGGATTGCATATCTCTGTCTGGGTCTGCCAATTCTATGAGATCCAAGAGAGTGGACATATTTTAGGTTTCCTCTGTGAACTATGTCATCTAATGTGACCCTTCTCTGTCACAGCACCTACTCTTTGGAATAATATGACCCTTGATTTTCAGATGAACCTGACTCTTGTTAGTGTTCTATAAAGTTTTAAAACACTGGAGTTTTTTCCCCCCAGGCATTAGGCCAGGATGTTGGATGAAACAGTCTAGTACAGGGATGTCAAACTCAAGGCCCAGGGGCCAGATCCGGCCCACGGGGTGCTTAGATCTGGCCCGCAGAGCCACCTTGGAAACTCGAAGGACTTGCCCTCAGTGCCTCTGCCAGCAAAAACAGCTTGGGAGGGCTGCACACGGCCTTCCAGAGCTCTGTTTTCGCTGGCAGAGGATTGCAGGAGACTGTTGCAGCCGAAAATGGAGCTCGGGAGCCCATTTTCGCTGGCAGAGTGCTCGGGCCACCACAGGTGCCCCTGACATGAGTGACGTTGAGCTGGCCACGCCCAGCCCCCCGAGGTCAAACACAATCCTGATGTGGCCCTGAATGAAATTAAGTTTGACATCCCTGGTCTAGTAAATGTTTTTGGATGTTGAAATGTTTTGACCTCTGTAAGAGTTGTTTTATGCTGGGTTTTGCCATTGTTATTTTTATTGTTTACCTTCTTTTGTATTTTAATCCCAGGTTAGTCACCCAGAATCACAATTTCCTAATTAGATGACCTTATAAATTGTGTAAATAAATAAAAAATGATATTCTGGGGTTAGAGAGCCAATGTGATATACTGTTAAGGTGCTGAACAGGGTGGAAAGACCAGGTTATAGTTCTTTCTTAAGCATAGAAATTGGCTGGTAGCCTTTGAGACCAGTTACTCTCTTTCAGCCTTTTAGTGGGTAAATGAAAACATATATCTAGCAACTTGCACTGGACCAGAGTAATAGAATTTGACACTGACCGTTAATGAAAAGACCTCCATCCAGCAGGAAATTGGTTTGGGTGATGTTATTGTTGCTATTTATTCTAGCATATTAATACATTATTTCTTTTGATGTAGAACCCAGTCTGGCCTATCAAATATTTTTATAATTTCCTTACCCAATCTATAGCCAGCAAAATAATCACTAAATTACAATTTCCAGTGGCTCAAGCCATTGAGACTAATAGTGAAGATGCTAGGAGTTATAGTTTAGTAGCATCTGAATGTCACAGTTTTTCATTTCTTATTTTTGTGGAAGAAAATCTCTTCAAAGGGAAAGAGAGCAGTGTAATCAAGCACCAACCACTAGCATTCACTTTTGCAGTTTGCAGTTTAAAACATTGAATATTTGATTACCAGAAGTGGTAATGAGGATTTTGTTCTCTAATAATATAATTCACTCCTCTTTAGCTCTCTCTTCTGCTTTTAATTCTTCATAGTAATACAGAATTTAAAAATTACAAAAAAGTTAAACCATGCTAAATTGATATGAAGTGATATATTTACTTCTTAATTTGATAGTTTTAAAAAAAATTAAAGACATTGTGCTGTTTATTGGAACTTATCAAATATTGTTTCATTAAAGGAATTTCAATCTAAGTTGCAGAAAGAGACAAGAGCCTAAAACAAAACCATGTTTGTGTGAATCATTGAGGCTAGTTTTGCTGCAACATGTATTTCACTCTGCTCTGAGATTGATAAGGCTAGGGCGTCCGGATTTGGAATTTAAAATACCTGTTTTAACCAATCAGGATTTTGGAATAGAGAAACTTTATTAAAGGTATGACCTATAAGTTCATTAGCACACATGGTCACCAGATACATTTGAAGAGACTTTCAATGAGCTTGAAAACTTTTTAACTTATTTTGTTTCAGGTGGGAACACTCGATCAGTGAATGCTAACTTTGCACACTTTGATAACTTCCCCAAATCCTCCAGTGCTGATTTTGGAGCCTTCGGTGGTTCTCAGAGCAACACAACTGCAGCCAGTAAAGCTGTAGTGAATAAACCATGTCTCCAGTCAGCAGATAAATACGCAGCTCTTGCTAATTTAGATAATATCTTCAGCACAGGGCAAGGTACTAATTCTTATTCTTTGACCTGTTCTCTTCACTATTTATCATGGCTATAGTTTGTTCTGTGGTGTACTATTAAAATCCATGAGATTTTTTAGTAATTCCTATTACAAACAATCAATACCAGTGTTACTATAAAACTTGCACTATGTTACTTGCAAGTTTGAGGCACTGGTATTTATGCAAACATAGTTATTCTGGTGAAAATAAGGGTAATACAATAAAAATATTGATATGTACTATTTTTTCTTCGATATAATGCATCAGAGGCTATTTAGGTTCTACCAGTTATTGAACAAGTTATGTATCTGAAGCACTGGATCTTTTAAAATATAGTTGCTATGAAGAATTTCAGCACATGGTAATTGTAGTAATCATAGGGTTTTGTGCCTGAATTCACACACCTCTTTATTCTGTTTGTTTATAAATTTAACATTTATTCATGATGAAATTGCTAAAAAAACAACGCACCCTGTTATACAAGTAATCCTCACTACCGTGTTTAGTGACCAACTTTACAGTGGTGCTGAAAAAGTAATTTGTTGCAGTGCCCCAGCAGTCATGTGTTTGAGATTTAAGCACTTCACAACCATGAAGGCATTTATGACCATTATAGCATCCTGTGGTTGCATGATTTCACATGTAAATAGTTCTTAGCCAACATTTGACCAGTCAGTCAATGGAGAAGCCAGCAGTGAAATTGTGAAAGGTAAAAAGTGAGTTATGATCAGTTTTCACACTTATGACCATTGCATCATCCCCACAGTCATGTGGTCAAATTAGGTGTTTGGCAACCGGCATATATTTACAATGGTTGCAGCGTCCCGGGGTCTTCGGATTTTCTTTTGCAACCTTCTTAGGAAGCTTCTGACAAGCAATGGGGGAAGCCAGATTTGCTTAAAGACCGCATGATTCACTTTCAGTGAGTCACTTAACAACCATGACCAAAAGGTCGTAAAATGGGGCATGAGTCACTTAACAACTGTCTTGCTTAACAATGGAAATGTTGGGCTCTCTTGCGGTCGTACATCAAGGACTACCTGTATATGGAGGTGAGTGTATACGTGTATATAGATAGACAGATCGATGTATGTTTCTCAGGGCAGCTCACAGCTCTTCTTATTTGCAGTCTCCAACTGCAGTCTTGCAAGATTGGTTGTTTAATTAGCTTTGTTAAGTTGCCCTGTGTAGCTGTAAATCTATAAGCAAGATTACCTATTACCTAACCATATTGGCTATGATTTTTATAACTAAATAGTCCTTATCTGAAACTTATAGTAGTTCCTTCCTCTGGAATTTTATCTTAATTTAATTCAAGCAAGTGTATTTGTCAAATCAAGCATTTTAAAGTATTGTGGATAATCAAGAAAAACCATCAAAATTTGCTTAGTTTTGTAATTGCTGAAAGAAAACCCTATAAATATATGGCACATAAAATTCATTTTAGGGACCTAAAGAATCTTAAAGCATATAATTATAAAGCACCGACCAGTCATAATTTATAGGATGATAAAGTTTACTAATCAAAAACTTGCAGTTTTAATGCACTACACAGTTATGTGGTTTATAGTGCTGTACCTACTGCCTTTTCCAAAATGTAATTTGTTGATAGTATGTTACTGAAACAATTATAATCATGGTTTCATAGAAAACATATATATATAATCTATAAAATATATTTAATGTAATAACCTTAAATATGTTGCTGAAATATGCATTGAAAGAAAACAATTTTATTTCTTCTAGAATCATACCAGTGGGAATGAAATGTTTTTGTTTGAAGTTTCCTGTTTCCAATGTGCAGTGATATTCTTTTTATTTTTTTGTACCAGGAAGACAAAATCGGCACATGTGAATGGTTATCCACCATGTGAATGGTTATCCACCATGTGAATGGTTATCCACATGGTTTTTGCCTTGTGACAAACCATTCATATGTATTTGTTTGGCGCAGGCCATTTCTTCACACAGTTACATGGAATTTTTTTTATCTGTTGCTGGATTATAGAAATTATAGTTATGTTTTATGTGTTGAGTTTAACTGCATCAGTGAGAATTAAAGCTAGTTATCTACGTCAAAGCCATAAAATGTGTGCAGAGCCTACCGGATTATCTCTTATGTATTTAATTATAAGTATATACTGTCTGTAGTTGTGTGACATTAATTTAGAATTTTCCTGAGTGGGAACTCTTGTGCAGCTTTTTTTCCTTCTCAAAAAAGAGGCTGAGTATATAAAATAGTTGGAAAAATAAATATCTTTCCTTCCCAAAACATTTTTTATTGGAAATATGACTTTGTGGGGTTTTTTTAATGCTTATTTTCTAATACTTTTAGAGAATTGGCTAACTTACATTGTAAAATATTGTGTGAGTTTAATGTTGTACTTTTTTCCTCAGGTGGTAATGAGCAAGGAAATGGCTTTGCTGCCAGTACAGTATCTGCTGTGTCGGCTCCAAGTAAAACAAGTACATCTTCCGACAAGTATGCAGCTCTAGCAGAATTGGACAGTGTGTTCAGCTCCACGGCAACCACTAGTAATGCATATACTTCCACTAATGTTAGCAGGTACTCTTTCTTGATAAAAGTTTAATGTAAAGCATTCATGTTTAAACAAAGCAAACATGAAATGGCATTTTAATGTGCAAGGTTTTTTGAAATACTGTTACTTGAAAAACCAGATATTTTTGAATTCTGATTTCCATGAGACCCAACAAGAACAAACCATTATTAGAAGAGAACCATAGCTCATGTCCATCTCAAGAATTATATTGCTCCCATATCTTATCCTGAAATGAGAAATACACTGTTGCCTGCAAAAATACAGGTAGTCCTCAACTTACAACTAAAATTGAGCCTAGAATTATGGTTGAAAGTCATGGTGATCATTAAGCAAGGTACCCATACAATCACTTTCCTTACCAATCACAATTCATGCCCTCCCCATTGCGGTCATTAAGTGCAGCACAGATTGGGTGAGGCCTTGGGAACCGGCACTGTAGCACCTCCTCAACCCCCATATGGCCTGCCCTGGATCTCCCAGGTCGTCCAGAGGCACTTGTGCTTAGCTTTCTCTCCTATGAGCTAAGAATTGTGGCTGCTCTCAAAATAGTGCCTACTTCCGGTATGGCATCACATGCCTCTGTATACTGTAGGAAGGGTATGGCGGATTGGCCCGTTCTTCTCAAATGTGATCTTCAGAAAAAGTAAGAAGTGTGACAACAAGTAAGAAGAGGAGGCCCAAAGGTGTATTGGGACACAACTGGCTGGGAAATAGGCCCAAGGGATGGGATGCCTGGTGGGATGGGGAGGAAGATAGGTGGGTGAGGCCGCTGTTGTGTCTACAGTTGATTGTAAGGGTAGGCAGATTGCCAAGCACCCTAATTTTGTTCACATTTTCATAGGGGTATTGCAGAAGCCATAAATTTGGGTAAAGGTCAAAAGTTCCTTTATTGGGTGCCATTGTAATTTCAAATGGTTGCTGATCAAACAGCCATAAGTCGAGGACTACCTGTAGTAGCTCAAAAGCTTACCAAAAAATACTGTCAAGTTACTTTGCTGGAACAAACTTAGAAACTATACTTTAAAGATTAATCATTAACATTTCTAATGTCTTAATTACGTTTTTATGAGTGCTAATGTTTATAATCTTTTAATCTTTAATCTTAGGAAAATACATGCCATCTTTGGTGACATTAATGTCAAATAAAATACAACTTTTGTTCTGAATTTCATTTCTTACCAGTTTCTTTTATTTTCTATGCATATTGCTGATTACCTGTGGGTCACAGTTTTTAATTTTATTTAACATTTTGAAAATGTTTGCAAATCAAAACAGATTGTCTCTAAAGTTCAGTTAAGCTGGATTTTATATTTCCATGTACAGTGATTAGCTGTAAATGTACAAATGTTGTACAACTAATGATTATGAATTATTTCTAGTAATGCTTTTGGAACAGTTCCAGTTGGTGCTAATACACAGACGCAGTCTGCATCATCCAATGTTCCTGCTCAGTTTGGAGGTATTATAATACATTACTAAATAATCTTTCTAAACAGTATCTGACAGATTCACTTTGCATGATTATATTTTAGCTTGCATCCACCAATAGGAATAATAAATGCATTTAAACTAAGACTACCTCTGAGACAGTTTGTATCTGTTCATGATCTAAGCCAGGGTGCTTTATATAAGAAACAAAATGGAGAGACTTCTGGTGGAAAAATGACGATTTATTGTTTCCAACACTCTTGGAGACAAGGTCATAGATGGCCTTGCTCAATGCACAGCAGGAGGGCCTCCTTTTTTCTTCCAGATTGAAGGAGGAAACCAGAAGTTGGCCCATTTGTCTTCTGGACTGTCACTCCTTGAGAGTAAATTGTGAAAATAGGTTTCTTTGATTGACTTGTGAGTTGAGTAATAGGAGGTAAGATCTCCATTAAGTTCCCACTGCAGTGAAGCGGAATTTATGGACACTAGAACCAATCTAATTTCTAAATCACTTTTATTCATTTATTTATTGTCTATTCATCTTTGCAGTTATGGAGAGACTTAATTTTTGGAACAGATTTAATATTTCATTTTGGTGACTCTATTTCTGGAACTACATTTAAATAGAAATATTGGAAATTTATACTTTCTGGACTTGCAAAAAGTTGAAGATTAAAGAGACTTAAAATGTTCAAATAGAAAGAATTGTATTTTTGAAAGACTGAAGACAGAACAACAGAAGACTAGGACATAGGTGTGCTCATAGCAGATGACTGCAAAATAAGTAAACAGTGTGGCCAGTTAGTTGTGAAGGCAAACAAATTCTGGGATGCATCACTAGAGGAACAGGAAAAAAGAGATCCAAATCCTGCTATATGGGGCTTTAGTCAGACCCCATTTAGAATCCTGTATCCAGTTCTGAGCACCCCTCTTAAAAAAAGATATTGATAAGATTGAACAAATCCAGAGACTGGCAACAAAAATGATGCAAGGTCTGAAGGATAAAACCTATCAGGAGAGATTAGAGGAACTGAATATGTACACTCTGGAGGACAGAAGGGAAAGGGGGAACATGACTGAAACCTTTAAATATATTAAGGATGTGAATTACCGGTGGGTACTAGAAGACAGCATTTTCTTTATTAAGCAGAAATCAAGAAGAAGGGGACATAACCTCAGAGGAACAGGAGGGAAATTCAGAAGTAATGTTAGAAAGTATTACTTTGCAGAAACAGTGGGAAGTTGGAACCAATTTGCAGCAAAGGTAGTGGGTCAATTATCAGTGAGTTTAAACATGCTTGGGATAAACACATGTCTATCATCATAAATAAATTAAAAAATAAAATAAAAAATAAAAAGTAATAAATTAAAAAGAAAAGAAAAATAAACCAAAACCACTGCACGGTGGTGGTACAGTGGTAAGAATGCAGTATTGCAGGCTAACTGGCCCATAGCCTGGGGTTCGATCCTGACTGGCTCAAGGTTGACTCCGCCTTCCATCCTTCTGAAGTTAGTAAAATGAGGTCCCAGATTGCTGGAGGGCAATATGCTGGGATTCTAAACCAGCCAGAGTGTGCTGTAAAACACTACGGAGGAGTATATAAGTCTAAGTGCTGTTGCTAAAAAAAAGTTTTTTAAAAAAAAAAAAATTTGTAATGATGATTTAATCTTTGTAAACTAAGAGATGAACTTTTGTATTCTGGCTCCTGCAAGTAATGATTTGATTTATTATTCTATTCTGTTCTATTCTATTCTATTCTATTCTATTCTATTCTATTCTATTCTATTCTATTCTATTCCACAGCTGATAACTATGAGATCCTAATTCAGATAAAATACAAAACTATAATTAATTCCAGTTTCCTTTTTGCTCAGGTAACAGTCTTGCGTCTAAGTTGGTGTATTAAGCAGACTATGATAAAACTACCTCATTGATTAAAATACAATTTAAAACTGAGTTGCCATGCTGTTTATATAAGCAAATTTGTAAAAACCATATCCTTTTCTCAGTGTCAGTGCTTCATTTTTCAGCAACACCATCCACAAATCCATTTGTGGCTGCACCTGTAACTGCAGTAACAGCATCAACAAATCCATTCCAAGCCACCAGCCGAGGAGCAGCAGGTTAGGAAAAAATATATCTACAGTTATGTTTGATAGCAATTTTTGTTCTGTTTTTGACAGGTACACATAACTTTGTGGTATAGTTAATGTACTAAAGATGTTCAAGTACGTGTGAAATTAGTTATGAAATCTCATGGGCGTTAGGCTTATCTTTTTGGGTTGACCAGTTATGAATAAGCAATATGCATAGATTAACTAAATCCTTTTAAGGTTAAATCTATTTAATAACATGTTTGTAATCCAGGCACTTGTGCTACTCTTGTAGAATACTTTAATATTTGAATTTTTTTTTTACATATTTAACTTTGATATCATTTATTCTTTGATTTTTGGGGGTCACTTATGTGTTGTAAAGCTAATATTTCTACACTAAAGGAATTAACTTGTGCTGGTTAAAACAAATTTATTTCAATGTTTTGGGAAATAACCTTAAAAAATTCATGAAATATTTTGAAGTTTTGACAAAGCGATTACGTGTTATCAACTGAAGAAATTGTTTATAAATAAATTGACAATATCTGGTCTCTTTGTGACTTCTCATAAGGCCTTTCAGGAGCAATTCACTCTCATATATTTCCTCAGGCTCACTTTGGTAGGTGGCCACATTTTATATAAATTTCAGGTGGCTAATTTTTTATTTGCTTGTGAAAGCTTACTGCAGTTACAAGTTCCTTTGCATGTACAACTTTTTCAACCTTCCTTCCATATTATGAAATGGAGTGGGCATGGATGGTGATTGACTTTAAATATACGTAAACACATTACTTGTTGTAACTTTAACACTTCAGTCCTAAGCACATTATTAGAAAAATATGGCCATTAATTTCATTGGGACTTGCTGTCAATTAAGTGTGCTTAGAGTTGTGAGCTAAAGTTGCTACATTTTACCTCCATGGTCACATATGTAGAATGTTTAAAATGAGTTTTGAAGCTTGTACTCCTATTACCTTTAGTGATACTAATGATGTCAAACCATTGTACCTTGTCACAATGTGTTTGATTTTTCTGTATTAGCAAGTACAGTTAGTTATCTTCCCTGCTAATAATGGCTTGTGTAAGCTTTGTTGGTCTCCTATCTGTATCTTGTCTATTTTATATTTGTGCACCTATTTATTCCACAATAAGCGCTTTCATCATGTCTTTCTTGACTAGCCATAACTATTGATTGATGGATATATTGATAAAATTATGCCAAATCTCTACAACATAATTTTTATATGAAAAAATGCTTCAATAGAGTAATTCTCAATAATTTTCGACCTGAAGCTTTTAATATGTATCTCAGAACTGTGCAAAATTTTAAATTGTTGATTGCTAGGTTGTGTCACATGTGTAATAATTGGATAATATCCTTTACATACTCTATTCAAAATTCAAGAAAGTGATTAATAAACAATTTTCTTTAATTTCACCCTTTCAAGAAAAAGAAAAATAGTGCTAGTTGCAGTTTTAAGAATGAAAACTCACTTCACAACTGTCTCACTTAGCAACAGAAATTGCTAAGTATTGATGTAATCTGATTAAGTGGAATTTGGTTCTTGGTCCATGCTGTGAACCAAAGAGAATTTGGTTTGCAGCTGAAGCAGTTAGAATTTCTACAGAGTTCTAACTTTTTATAAGGAAATTATTTTTCAAATTGCTTTTTCTTTAATGAGCTACATGATTTCATGATGCTCTAGAAATTCTTTCTGCTCTCTAATTATTCTCTATTAAAAACATCAAAAATTAGTGCTTGTGTTATGTAGCCTTTCTGTTTCCCCAAAAATGAAAATACCTTCAACAAGGTACAGGCAAATGTTATATTAAATTAAAGGAGCAGTCCAGACAAGTTTTGGCTATATGTCAATAAAATCTAGAAGTTTAATGGTTTTAAGGCTAGCCATGTGACTGGTTGCTTCACAAAGAATTCTGTCAAAATGCTTTTTAGTGTAACACAATAATAAAAGTTGAACACAAATAATTGATTGCTATTGTTTCTTTCATCAGCAACAACATTTGGCACAGCCTCCATGAGTATGCCCGCAGGATTTGGAACAACTGCCTCATACAGTCTTCCTACCAGCTTTAGTGGTAACTTCCAGCAGCCTGCATTCCCAACTCAGGCAGCTTTTTCTCAGGCTGCTTTCACTCAGCAACCTAATGGTAAATGCTTGCATATTACATTTTTTTTCAAGAGTACAGTGGTTATTTTAAAACAATTCATTTTCCTGGTTTATCTTTGGAACTTTTATTTGCGATGATTTCGTTGGTGGGCCAATGAGGTATTGTATTGCATGTATAAATGTAACTGGTAATGTACAGGCAGCTCATTTAGTGACTGTTTGAAGTTACAACAGCACTGAAAAAAGTGACTTAGGACTGTTTTTCATACATACAACCATTGCGGCATCGCCATCTTCACATGATCAAAATTCAGATGCTTGGCAACTGACTCATATTTATGACGGTTGTAGTGTCCTGAGGTCATGTGATAACCTTTTGCCATTTTCTGACAGGCAAAGTCATTGGGGAAGCCAGGTTCATTTAGCAATCATGTTACTAACAACTGCAGTGATTCACTTAACAACTGTGGCAGGAAAGGTCATAAAATGGGGCAAAACTCACTTCACAACTGTCTCACTTAGCAACAGAAATTTCAAACTTAATTGTGGTCATAAGATGAGGACTACCTGTTTATGAAAACAAGTGTGAAAAATCACCTGATCAAACTGTATGCATATTATTTTTATTTATTTAAACATTTGTCAGCCACACAGTCATACCAGTTTTGGGTTTGTTCAGCGAAGCTAAAAACATCAGCACTAAGGTATAATTAAATAAAAACTATAATAACAAAGCCATTATTTTGGTCTTTAAAGCTTTCCAAAATACAAGTAGGGAAATACAAGTAGGTATTTCAAAGGGGGAGGCTATCACCAAAAAGACTTGTCACCTTGTCTGAATTTAGGAAAATTAGAACAGTTGGCCAGAATCATATTTGGTCCATATGTAATTTTTATTAAAACTTTAAACAAGATTAAAAACCAATAGTAAGTAATATAAATTAAGGAAGAGAAAAAGAAAGAGAGAGAAAAAGAAAGAGAACGAAAGAAAAGGGTACAAGAAAAAATTTAGGAAAAATTTTAAAAGACAAATTCACAGCAGTTATTACAAATATATTTAATGAAACTCAAATACTTTAGCCACCAAATGAGAAGAACTCATTAGAAACGGTCCTGATGTTGGGGAAAAATTGAAGGCAAAAGGAGAAGGAGACAGCAGAGTATGAGATGGTTAGATAGACGTGTCATCGACATGGTGGGCATGAGTTGGGCAGACTGAGGGAGACAGTGGAAGACTTGGTGTGCTCTGGTCCATGGGGTCACAAAGAGTTGAACACAATTTAGTGACTGAACAACATCAACAACGTACAGTTAATTATATTACTCTTCTTTCTATAATCTATCCTGTCTAAATCATTAAAACCATATATCACAAATTCATTTTTTCAATTTTTACACAAAAAGTCCATAAGAGGCTTTCAGTTGCCAATAAATGTAAATAATGACTTTTCTCTGATCAAAAAAGTCAAGTTACTCATTTCAACAAAATCTGTCAACTTTATCAACCGTGGTAGTATCAACTCCATTCTATGCTGGGTTTTGTTCAATCTTTCCATCTCTATGCCTATAGTGATATTTCCAAATAATCATATATTGAAATAATGTTATCTGCCTTTTTTCTGTTTATCCATTAATCTTAAAAGAAACAAGGATCACATTTGGCAAACCTGATATGTCCCAGTGCTACTTTGTATAGGGCTTTATAGGTAATTTTGAATTGTTCCACAAGCCTGTTAACGTTCATTCAGTGACTACAAATTGGTGTAACAATTTCTACTGCAGCTGCAAGTCCAGTAGGAGCTGCAAGTCCAGGAGTACTGCCAAATCTTGGACCATATATCATAACTGCCATGAAACTGATGTAACTGAATCACTTAGTTGTTTATGGGCAAGATTTGAAAGGATTTAATTTTAGCTTATTTCTCCAAATCTGATCTCTAACAAGCACTATTTCACGACATGTATATCATCTCCAGTTTAGTCTAAAGTGGCAATGTTCCATTGAGGGTCATCGGCATATCAATGATGCCTCATTCCAAAGCCATAAATGACCTCCTATAGAAAAAGAGAGAGAGAAAGTGGTCATGCAGGTAGTCCTTGTTTCACAATCAAAATTGAGCCCAAAATGTATGTTGCTAAGCAAGGCAGTTAAGTGAGTTTTGCCCCATTTAGGAACTTTTTTGCCTCTGTTGTTAAGTGTATCACTAGTTTTTAAGTGAATCATGCAGTTATTAAGTGAATCTGATGCTGACTTGGAAGGTTCCAAATGGTGATCACATGACCCCAGGACAGTGCAACTGTCATAAATACATGTCAGTTGCCAAGTGACCGAATTTTGGCCATGTGCGCATGGGGATGCTGCAACAGTCATAACTGAAAAACAAGTCACTTTTTTCAGTATTAGAACTAAATGAATGGTTATAAGTCAACTATATGTAATTCTGTTTTTAATTTACTTTTAATATATTTTCATATATGGGATCCCATTTTGATTGGAATAAAATATTTAATTGATTGTTTAATTGTTTGATTGATTTGATTGAAAATATTTAATTCAGTGATTTAGGGACTGATTTTGGGAAATGGAGTATATGCATAATGTGATATTTGACATCTAGTCTAGAGATAATTTTTGGCATTTTATTGCAAAGGTACTGGCTTTGCTGCGTTTGGACAAGGAAAATCAATAATAACCCCATTTGGACAAGTTACAGCTGTTGGAGTCTCCAGTAATCCTTTTATGGTAAGTGAATACTATGGGTCAGATTTATGGGTCTCTTAATTCATATACATATCTTGAGAAATAGATTGTCCTCAAAAGGATACCAAAAAGGGAATACCAACACACACACACCTCAAATACTAAACCTGCAACTTTCTCTGGAATATTTCAGATTATTTATATTTAATATTTTATTTAATTCTATCTTATGTATAATAGGTCCTCATTTGATTGAAATTGAAAAATTGCATCTAAAAACTGAATGTTAGGAGATTTAAATGATATAAATAGGATTTTAAAATGTTAATTTAAATAATTTAAGGAAACAATGTTTTATTTTTCATCAACCTTGAGAAGCAGAGAGAATACAAACCTATCATTGAGAAAAATTTGATTTTGATAGCTGTACAGAAATATAGTTCATGGTTTGCAATGATATGACTAGGTTTTATATATATATTTCTGTGCACAGCAGGAATAAAACACTATCAGTAAGATGTTATTTCTGTTTCATGAATTATTCAAACACTTGCAACTGTTCATATAATTTATATTTGAATTTGGTTTGTCAAGATGCATGTGTAATTATTTTTTTTGAGATTTCTCTCTTTTTCTTTTAGGCAGGAGCAGCAACGGGGCCTTTTCCAACAGGAAGCTCATCAACCAATCCTTTCTTATAGCCTTATAGACACTTTACTTAAAAGAACTCTATGTGATCACATAACATCTCTATGCCTCTTGCACTGTTGTCTTGTTTCACTGACCTTAGCTTCAAACACAAAATAAGTCTTTCAGGAAAAAAAAGTCTGCGTTGTGTATTAAAACCAAGGAACACCAGATGATGTACAAAACATGGAATTGTGGTAACATCCTTCCTTGTGCAATGGCAGGAGAATGTTAATAGTATCATGTATATTAAAATTGGCTAATATTAAGTTATTGCAGATATCATTCATTATGCTGCAGTATTGTACATATTTTTCTCTTAGGAATTAGTTATTTGTGCATATCAGTATTTGTAACTTTTAACACACTGTTATGTGAAAAATGTTACTGGGAAAAATAGATCAGCCAGTTTAAGGTGCTGTCATATATCTTGGAATGAATGGCCTATATCATTTTAACATTGCTTGTTGGGATTTATGAATTCAGAACTGAAGTTTTATTCATTTCTTGAAGTGTTTTTTTCCCTTTCCTGAAGAGCTCTTCTATTTATACATGCCTAAATTCTATATGTGGAGGGACACCTGTCTGCATAATAAAGCTGATCATGTTTTGCTACAGATTGCAGGTGGAAAAAATAAATATTAAAAAAGTTTGTTGTTGTCAGCATTTGCACTAACCAATTTTGTTAATTTTCAAAATCATTGACAAAATTTTGAAATTGCATTATTTCCTTGGCTGTTTCAGTAAGGTTGCAAATTGTTAACAGTAAATCCTGTTAACAATAGGAATGTACCTACTGATCAATCAGTAAAATATGAAATTGCCTTTATTTTGAAAACTGTCTAACAAATTAACTTAAATGAATAGTACAGAATATATTTCATTTCATTTATTGTTTAAATGTTTCTTCATTTCAACTTGCGGTCATTGTTCATTCTTATTACTTAAAACAAGTTGGTAAGATTGATTTTGCAGCATTATTGAAACCAAACAGCCAGCAAATACTTAATAAAACCAAACTTTAGCTTTGGTATGGATATGCATATTATGGATTTTGAATGAATATTGTGCTCCTTACCAGTAGAATTATTGTTCAGCAGTTATTTGCAAGGTAAATGCCATGGCAGTGTATTTATTGATGAAAGCTGATTGAGCAATGTTTCTGTAGATTTTAGGTAATTTGTAACTCAAATATTTGATGTTTGTCAATAGAAATACAAATTTTGTATGCAATTATTTTATTGGTGGCAAATATAAATTCACACACAGTGTAATACTGACACAGACCATTACTTCATAAAATTAAGTGACCTGAAGATTTGAACCAAGATGATTCATATACCATGCTTTTAGGTTGCATTGATACAGAAAAGAACTGAATTTCTCTCAAAGGATGGTTGATTAATGGGGAGGGGAAGGTGTTCTCTTTGTGGAATTTAAACACATCACTTCAGATTGTCATTAGCATTAATCTGGGATATAAAATAGTACTTAATATCCTTGCTAGTGGACAAGGCTATTTGGAACATTGAAACAGCACATTCCTACATATCCTATACTTTGGGTAGAATGTAAAGTACTGTAAAGTAAAGGATTTTTCAGAAAGTTTCCTCTAAAAATTTTAATAGGAGGATGGAAATTAGGATGGAGAGAATATGTTTGGTAAATAACCAGTTTCTGTCTGGAAATATCAGGTTAGTGGAATTTCTGTAGCCTTTTTCAGAGAGATAGTTTAAAAGGCAAACAGAACATTATGTTTGGATATCTGCTAACCTGTGGTAGTGCTGAATTGGGGTATGTCCCAAAAAGGCAATTTTATGTGTTCCAATAGTCTTAGTTTCAGTGAGTGCATCTTGATGAAAAGGTGAATATGGAATCAAGTTAAGAACTTTCTAGTCATTTTAAATCATGAAAAAATATGTCATTTTCATGCACACCTACGTTAATTTGCAGGAATTTGGGTGAGTGAATCCTTGAAATTGCAATTAAAACTTTATACCTGTATACAGAATGTCGCGTAAGAGTCAACAAAGAGCCACATTTTCTAAACTGATTGAAAAACCTCAGATTTTTAATGGAACAATAATTATGTAGGAGAATGTTTTAAACTCATCCTTGGTACTGTATTTCTACCTTCTTTCCCCTCTTAGACTGCCGTTGGTTCTGCTGGGGGGAATGGGAATATAATGCATTCACTTAGATGCCTTGAATTTTAAGAACAGGAATTTTCCTTTTCTGCTGCTTTCATTTCTAAGTTTTTAAAAAATCATTGTATCAGTGCTTAAGGATAAGCTGGTATTTTTACTGTTGAACTTAATATAATCCTCATGTTGAATTTTTCTTTCAGGTAATAACAAAAGACTTTTCTATGCTTCTTTTTCTAGAAATTATTTTAATTCTGAGTAATATTTACATTGAACAACTGTTTTTTAAAAGAAATTGAAATTCAGTGTGTGTGTGTATTATGAATAAAGCAGCCTTGCAGCATGTAACTGCAAGCACCAATTGGCATAGTACTGTTTGATAGAGAGAATCCTGGAATTCACACAGTGGCAGATGAATAAATCTGAGATAACAGTACAATACCCATCCTCATTGAGCTCCTCAGTAAAACATGTCCAGCCAGTTAAATGGAATCTAACATGGATGCACATCTTAATGGGCACAAAGCATTTCTGCAAAAAATCTAATATAATTTTGGCTGTTGCATCAGATGAATTTTTCAGAAATTTTATACTGCTATATTTACATATTTAAATATTAGAGGTTTTTTTTTAAAGCCCTCTGGTATTCAAATTGATGACTGGGCAATTGTATTACGTTTTAATTGGGCTTTACTGAGAAGCTTGCATTTCCAGTACTGCGGCCATTTTTAAAAAATCATCTGTGTCTTATTGAAGATCTATCTCCTTGGATGGTTACATTAAATACATTTTCAGTGTGAGGTAAGAAATTTGCAGTTTTTTTAAAAAAAGTCAGATATTTAGCTAAAAAACAAAAACAAAAAGCCTTATCCATGGTTCAAATGATTTAGTGATAGTATCCTTTTTCATACTTATGAAATGAGCTATACTGTGGTAAAAATCATTTTCAACGTAATGGAAAAATCTTTTTCCTACACAGGTAGTCCTCTACTTATGACCACAATTGAGCCCACAATTTATTTGTTAAGTAAGACATTTGTTGTCAATTTTGCCCCATTTTACGACTTTTCTTGCCATATTAAGTGAGTCACTGCAGTTGATAAATTGGTAACCCAGTTGTTAAGTGAATCTGGCTTCCCCATTGACTTTGCTTGTCAGAAGGTCACAAAATGTGATCACATGACCTTGGGACACAGCAAGGGTCATAAATATGAACTAGTTACCAAACATCTGAATTTTGGTCACATGATCATGGGATGCTGCAAAGGTCGTAACTGAAAAACGGTTATAAGTCACATTTTTCAGTGCTGTTGTAACTTTGAACGGTCACTAAACGAACTATTGTAAATTGAGAATTACCTGTATAATTTGGAGTTCATCTCCTGAAATAGTGGCATGCATTCAGTATTCCCCACGTTATTTTAAATTCCTTAGTGAACTCTGTTGTTTAATCAGATCCTAGGTTTTCTCCAAATGCATGCATTTTATTATTAGCTTTAGGTTTTATATAACTTTTATGATATACTATGCAGTGTATTATAAATTCTGTTGAGTTCAGTGGGGATTACACTTTAGGTTGAGGTGGATTCCTTTGTTTTGAAATACTTTTGAGTGTTTATTTTCCAGACATAGACCAAAATCTCTGCAAGGATTAAGCATCTATTTTGCCCCTTGTTTTCTATATTGCCAACGACATTATGTGTTTTTATTTTATATTATTTTAAAACCTATTTTATTGTATGCCACTCAGAGTCAGTTATGTAAGCTGGTAGTTATATACAATAAATCAATTAAGTAAATAAATAACCAATTCTTGCAAAGTAGTTTGAAAAAGGAACGTGAAAGTGCAGTCCTTAATTAGGATTCCATGATCTTTATTTTAGACATTAAGTTTGCTAATTAAGCTTGATAATATTATGCATATTGCAATAATTTCAAGACAGGAGATATTTAAAAATGTTTTTCCTAAACTTCAAACTGAGAACAGAATGAATCAGTCCATATGAGAACATACTGTGTTTTAAATGTTTTTATTATCATGAAAATTAAATACTGATGTTATCTAACAGAAAATTCATTAAACAATATTTACTATTTCTTAATAGATTGCATCATGTCCCCATATATCAAAAAGTACAATAATCTGTAAACTTCAATTTTTTCACCATCTTTTATAATGGATGACTTTTTCCCAGCACTTCAAGGATTTTTCCACCTGATGTTTATAATAAAATAGTGCCATCATTTTATTTTATTTTGAGTATTTGTGTGCTCAAGGCAATTAGCAAATACAATTAAACTATATAATATTAAAACAAACTTCACAAAATTATTAATCTAAACTATTTTAAATGTTTGAAACAAAATAATTAAAAGACGTGTATAAACAAGCATGTTTTGAGCTCTGTCCCCAGCAGTTTAAATGAGGGAGAATTGTTTCTCATGGCAGTTTATTCCAGAACAAGGAAATTATAGAAGCAGAATTTACTATGGATGTGAAATCTATTCATGGAAGGAGAAGCAAAAAATGCTCAATAATATGAGACTGAACAGGAAATTAGACTAAATAAGATATCCTGTAAACTTTGTCCTAAGCTTTGTAATGCTTTATATACACTTAGAAGCATCTTTAAGTAGGCTCAGAAGTAACCAACATCTAGTAAAATGGTTTCTGTGAGGGTATCTTTAGCTTTTTCAATGCACACATAGCCTGCAATTCATAGAAAATATTCTAGAGTTTGGTGCTTTTAAAAAAGAAAAATAAGAAAATTATGTAGCCGATGAATGGCTGTGTAATTGGTTAAAGCAGGTTAAAAGTAAAATATAGTCTACTTATTACAAGAGAAGAGTATGAAAAGAATAATGGGAACAACAAACAGGGGCTGGAAACGATGACAGTTCTTGAGAATATCAGTTTGATCAATGACAAACCTTCAGGGTGATGTCAAAGATGAAACACAAAGGAGTCCAAAAGTGAATCTCTAAATAAACTTCCATTCTAATTATTTCTCCTAGCAACTAATAGGTTGAGAAGGCTCAATGAGACAATTTATATAAACATTGTTTTTTATCAGTTTCAACATGAAGGTACTGTAGGCCCTGGGAGGCACTGCTCACTATACAAGCTGCCCAGTAGTGGGTTCTAAATCCCGTTGCTACCGGTTTGCGTGTGCGCAATGCTTCTGCGCATGCGCAGAAGCGTCCAGGGCGGGTGAGCGGAGCCTTCTGCCGCCACTACTGGTTCACTGAACCAGGAGCAACCCACCGCTGAAGCTGCTTGATCCAGGGCCAATCACTTGTTCAGACTATTCTCAAGAGTGATCTGATAAGCACAGTGCACTTATCCATCCACTAAGAATTGAATTACAATGCTATCTATTTGCAAAACACTTAACTGAGCAAAAATAATAAAGGTGGGATATAAATACATTTCCGTTTTTTCTGAGCATAGTACATGCACATAAAGTAATCCTGACTTTAAAACACACATGCACATCTCTCCCCAAGGAAACAATCTATAGCATTGAAATGACTTTTTATTTACTACCACCTTTATTAAAAGATTTAAGTAAGGCTTAAGCTAATGGTAGAATTGAACATGGAACAAAATCTGTTCTGTTTTGAACCCCAAACATATCCCCCTCTAGAAGTTCTGCAGTATTATCCCTACAGTTCCCAACATACCATTATCCACCAATCCTTCCTTCCTTTCCTCAGCCATTGTCTGTGTGCCTATTCCTAACTAGGATATTTCAGCAATTCCCAGTGCAGCAAATCCCCCTAGCTGTGTGTTTCTGACCTTTCCAGTGCCTTCCCTCTCCTCAGTGCTCCTTGGTGTCGTCCTGGTGAAAGAGGTGAGAATGGGTTGTCTATGGCAAGGGTCCCCAACCCCCCGGTCCATGGACCAGCATTGGGCCTCGGCATGCCAGAAACCGGGCCGCGCAAACAAGCCAAGCCCCATTCGCCGGATGGAGGCAGCACACAAAATCACACCCCCTCCAGTCCATAGAAAAACCTCTCTCAATGGAACCGGTCCCTGGTGCTCCACAGGTTGGGGGCCGCTGGTCTATGGCATTGGCTGTGTGCTGACCTCCCCTGCCATGTAAGGAGCTGGCATCTCCCCTTTCAGCTTTTGTGTGTGCCTTCCATCACCAGCGCTATTGACGCACATGCAGATATCAAGCAATCCTTTCCACCCCTATCTTGGACTTTCCCTTACTCTTCTCTGAACACTTCATCATTAGAGCAATCATATTTTAGTCTTTATCCATTTCAAAATAGCTTCTTTCATTCTATAGACCAAAAACTTCAAAATGATTTTTTTTGTTTAGATATGAACTATTCAAAGCATCTGTTTTCTGCCCACAATACTTTGGCATGAAGGATTATGCACATCCCCAGTGAACAAAGTTCTCTGGAAAACTTAAAATGAGAAATTAATATACTTGAAACAATAACCATAAAACAATAAAAACATTGACTCCTCAAAAACCTAGGCTGGCCATGTATTCTCACAAGAAGAGTGAGGACCAGTAACAATTCCTTAGGGAATGTAGCCCACAGTTGGGGACAGAGTACTGAGCTATACAGTACTTCATGCTCTATAAAATGTCCTCCACAGCTGATGTTATTTTAAAAATCCCTTGCCTGAGTCAAGTGTGTAACGAGGCAAGATTTCAAATAGTCAGATTTTCATCCATTCAGGATTAAAGATGGGAAATCTGTAGCTCTCCAATTCTCACTGAATAACATCTGAAGAGCTTGAGCCAAAATAATCAATGGTGAGAGTTTTAGTTCTATAATGGAGTTGACTATAAGTTATACCAAGAAGTTAAACTGAAGCCAGAAACAATTAGCAGCATAAATTTCCAAAAGTAGGGAAAATACTTTCTATTTTCATTAATTAAATGGTATTATAAAGAACTGTTTTAATGGCAATTACAAATGACCCCTCAATTATATGTAACCAACATTTCCTTCTCGTTTCAAATGTAACCATCTTATGTTAGGTTGGACACATTGAGAATTCTGATCTTTTAATACTCTTATGTCATAATCACAGAATTTAAAATCACATGGGAATATACAAGTTAATTTTATGTGCAAATGTGACTTAAAGTCACTGAGGGACTGATTTGTTCAAATAAATAATTGTTCAATTTGGCTTCAAGGCAACTTTTGTTTAAAGTGCTACAATCTTGTGCTATGAATCTCTGTATTCTGCCATTGTGCTTTCATTTGAAGATTTTCTGCAGGGTTTTCCTTTTTACATTTCGTTGAGATTATGATGTAAATGCTTCTGCTTAGAAAAATCCCAGCTATTACTGCAAAGTAGCTTCCATATATTAAGAACTGCAATAAAGCAGAAGAAGAATCAAGCTATTTTCCCTAGAAAAATTTCAACTATTATTATATTTTAATGTTTTTTTAACTATTTTGCCTATTAGCCGCCTAGAGTCCCCTGGGAGTTGGGCGGCATATAAATCATTTAAATAAATAAATAAATAAATAAATAAATAAATAAATAAATAAATAAATAAATAAATAAATAAATAAATAAATAAATAAATAGTATTACGTCTAGCATCTTTTAAGTGTCAAAAAATGAAGCCTAGGAACCTTGGCTATAGTACTAACCTTAAGCAACTGTCTTTGCAAACCATGTGAGATTCCTGAATGTATATTGATGTACATAGCTAAACCAGTATAATCTCGAGTTCAATCCCAAAGGTTTCATTAAATATTTATAAAATGAACATTGAGTGATATGCACTGGCATGAAATGAGAGTTCAGATCTACATTTTAAATGGTCAAAACCATTTAAAAATGGTATGGAAAGAGCATAGCATAGTCCAAACTCCAAAGGCTACCAAAATATCTTATATACAAGTTTGCGTTTGGACAAAGAACTAATTTACTATGAGAGCATTATCTGTGGTTCCAGGGCTATTTCTGTATGTAAAAAACATGTTAAGAATAATTAAATTCACCTTTCTGTGAGACTTGAATTTATTAACAACAAACATGCCTTTTTTTTACAGTGCCTTCTTCAAATTATAAGCAATGCATTCCTTAAAATAGAAATTATTACCTAAGAAACAGTGACCAAAGTCCATCTGAAGGTTTAGGATTCCATATTTCTTCCCATCCCAGAACTCAACAAGTCATCTTTTTGTAATATTTAAGCAGCTCCTTACATTTACAGGCAGTCCTTGATTAAAGCCCACCCATTCAGCAACTGTTTGTAGTTAATTATGACATTGAATGAGGGGGAACTTAAGACAGGTCCTTATTGTGTTGATTGTAACATCCCTGTGGTCTCGTAATTGCAATATGGGAGCTTGGCAACTGGCTCACAATTATGATGTCACAGCATCCCACAATCATGTAATGTCATTTGCAAACCACTGAGGCTTCTGACAAGTAAAATCAATGAGGAGGGTGGCAAGAGGTTGCAAATGGCATTCATGTGTTGTGCTTTATGGCTGCATCAGTTAGCAACATAATTCCTGTCCCAAAGGTGGTTTTTCAAGAGGCAACTGGGCTTTCTAGTTTTTCTTTGAAGACATTTCACTTCTTATCCAAGAAGCTTCTTCGATGAGAAGCAAAACATGTTCAAAGAAAAAACAAAGTCCATTTGCCTCTCGAAAAAGCACCTTTAGCACAATCATGACCTGGATGACTGAGAATCTCCATAGACATTTAACAGAGTTCCTGTTTCCAATTACAGGCAGTCCCCAAGTTAAGAACATCCCACTTACAAACAACTCATATTTATGAATGGATTGTCTATTACTAAAAATGGTAGACAGCATTCTCTTTTTTTCCAAGCTGAAGAACCACTGAAGTCACACTATGTTTTCATGAAGCTCTGCATTTTTAATACACAGCCAATTTTCAGTGGTTTAATAGGCAGTCTGTAAGTATGAGTTCTGACTTACATACAAATTTGACTTTAAAACAATCTTAGGAATGGATCTCATTTTTAACCCAGGTATGGCCTGTAGTTCCATCAGAATAATAAATTTCATTCTGCCTTCTAATATTTCCTAGTTTTTGTTATGATTATTCAATCTTTGTGAGGAATTACAACTAAGTAATAATGCACTTGTTTTTAGTAAGAAATTAAAAATGAATGTGTTGACAGATAGGCTTAGTTTTTGTACTAATATCAACCTTCCAAAACACAAGTACAGTCCCTGGCTGTATAAGGCTAACTGTCCCTATTTAGTTTGAAATTCCCAGGTCCATTCATTTCAGAAGGTGGTTTCTAAAAAGATGTGAAAGTCTTCAGAAATACTGATTCAGCAACAGTGCCCATATTTCCTGTCCAACTTACCTGAGTCCCAATATCCAGGGCCAGACCTTTTGAATCAACTACAATAACAGTCAGTATAGTTTGAATTAGCAGTGCAACAAAATTGTTGAAGCCAAACATCAAGGCATAACGCTCTATACTGAGGTTGATAGCAATCTGGAATCTAAAACACAAACTTTGGTTAGAATATTGAATATAGTTTTGAGAGATGAAGTTTCAGTATAATTTGGCTGCATATGAGAAGAGTATAACTACATGAATTATGCAAGATATATTAATAACTTATTGAAATATTGTAAAAGACTTGAGCTGGGGCAAAATTTGGAGAATATGCAGTGTAAATGCAGTGTAAAATTATATCCACACCCCCACACATACAGCACAATGTAATTATGACGAATTGCTTAACCTACACTGGCTCATTAAGATACAAAAGCAGAGGTGTACTAAGGTTGCTAAGGATAAGAAAGTGAATGGCTTTTTTTCAGAATCACTTTTATCTTGAAAACAGATAACTGAATAAGTCTTAAAATGCATTTAACTGATTTAACAACAAAAGAATTGTTAATTGAAGAAACAGTGAGATTACAAATTCCATGTTTGTGTTAGCATTGATGCAACTTTTAGGCTCTGGAATAAACCGCTCAAAGGAGGGTGGACAAGTTTCCTTTAGACCAGTGTTTCTCAACCTCAGCAACTTTAAAGTGTGTGCACGTCAACTCCCAGAATTCCCCAGCCAGCATGAGAGTTGAAGTCCATATATCTTAAAATTGCTGAGATTGCGAAACACTGCTTTAGACAATCATGTATGGTACTTTGGATTTCACATACCTTGTTATAAAATAGAACTACGCATTTAAAAATAAAAGATAATAGAACACATCTATTTTGGTCCATAATATCTGGCTGCCCCGACTATTAACTTTATTTAAAATAATAATAAAATCTAATAAATAAATTCAGTCCTCTTAGATGTCATTTACGGGGTCTTCTGAACAAGATATCATGAAACTCTTAGTGCAGTATGCTGGCTGGGGAATTCTAGTCATTGAAGTCTGCATATCTTAAAAGTTGCCAAGGTTGAAAAACACTATGCTAGGGGAACAAAATCTCCATTTCTTCCATGGCTTATGCCCTTACATAAAATAAGTCACCGGTAATATTTCATTCTCAACCGTAGCAAGATGTACGGTAAATGGTAGCAAATTAACACTGGTAATTGAAAGTTACTTACGTGGCTATGGTTATAAGGAGCATATAACATGCTTTGAACACTAAATAGCTAGCATAGCAGACCCAGATGTTCTGGATAAAATGCATCACAATAAGTGAAGTAGCATCCAGGGCAGAGAAGATTCCCAGTGCCAGTTCTCCAGTTAGATCCCAGTTCAGTTTCACATATCCCACAGCTAGTGATGCTATTGAACCTAGGAGTAGAGAAACCTGTCGTATTTTGCAGGACTGTAGCATGTACTAAAAAGTGCTTAAAACAACTCCCTGTTTATTTAAACATGATTGCTCCTTTAATAGGCAGACAAGATGAACATTCTTTTCTATTTTTTGAAGAATTTCAAAGTAATAGTTCAATAAGGCTGAAGGGCTAACAAAAGTCTGATGGCTAATCATTCACCTGTTTAACTTCAATATAATGATCCTCTCATTAAAATATTATTTACTTCTTTGTCACTTTCTTGCAAAACTTAAAATACCAACAGTACAACAACCAGTAATAAAATCAGTGTATTATTATATTAATATTTATTAAGAGCCATGGTGGTGCAGTGGTTAGAATGCAGTCCTGCAGGCTAATTCACTACTCACTCCAGAAGTTCAATTCTGATGACTCAAGGTTGACTCAGCCTTCCATCCTTCTAAGGTCGATAAAATGAGGACCCAGATTGTTGGGTGCAATAGGCTGACTCTGTAAACAGCTTAGAGAGGGCTGTAAAACACTATGAAGTAGTATATAAGTCTAAGTGCTATTGCTAGTGCTATACAATCAGCAAAAAGTATATCACCTGATGACTTGCTCCACAAACTAAAGTTTAGTCTAAATCTCTGGCTGAAATCGGAGCCTACTGGTTTATTTAATTTAATATAGCAATTCCCAGAATTGCTGGGAGACTTATCGTTATTACCCCGCAGACAAACAGTATAAATAGGAGGAGTATTATATGATAATTATTCAGGTATATTATGAGGGTTATCTGATTACCTGTTTATTAATTACAATCCCAGATTAAATATGCCCAAATTTTCCCAATCATTCCTTATAAGATAAGAAGTCTCCAAACCAGGGGTGGGTTCTAACTTACCTCGCTGCCAGTTTGCTTTCTACCGTGCGCATGCGCGGTGCCAAAAATCCCCCCCAAAAAAGCTGAAAAAAAGATGGCGACACATGCGCAGTGCTGAAACTCGGCTTCTGCGCATGCAAGAAGAAAAAACCCAGAAAAAAATTCAAAAAAATGTTTTTAAAAAAAGATGGTGCCATCCACGGACCAACACCGACAGAACCGGTTCCGTGATGTCATCATGACATCACCAGCAGGTTGCTACCGGTTCAGGCAAACTGGTCCGAACCGGGAGGAACCCACCTCTGCTCCAAACCTCATCTCTTTTCTGAAATACAATTTATTTAAATACTTTTGCGCAGTAATCAGAACAGGACACTGCGGTCCAGCCTACAATATGTAAACTAAACTACAGCTTTTGCTAATGCAACTAAGAATTTCAATATCCATTTCAGCGAAATGGATAGTCAGCAATATCCACTTCACACCACACCATTTCCTGTTTAGTGTATGATTCTACCCAGATTCTAAGAAATTCCTTGTTAGGTTTTTTCCCTCTTCTTGTCTCATATTTGACCGTAATATCTGCTTTAAAGTTGAATCAATTTTTTGAGGTTGTAGAATAAAAATTCCAGATAGAAAATAGTCATTTATTTTTTTATATTTCATATTTCTTAACTATCCATCTCCTTCAGGATGTTTAAGAATTTACAGTCTAATTTGTGCTTAACTTTATGGTTTTTCAATATGAGGTTATATATTTTTTGTTATATGAACAATTTTATCATCTAGTCAAAATTTGGGGTGCATGGTACCCAAATTTTGATCCCATGATAAAATTGTTTATATAACAAAAACCAAACATTTAAAAAAATTTCAGATTAAAAAAAATCCTTCATAAAAATATGATGGTAGCAGCATCCCACAATCACATGATTGGCATTTGTGATCTTCCCGGGGTCTTCCAACAAGCAAAGTACAGTAAATGGGAGAATCCGGGTTTGGGTTAACAACAGAGTAACTTGCTCAATCATCGCAGTGAAATTGGTCATAAAATTGGAGGTGACTGACTTAACAAGCACTCTGCTCAGCAACACAAGTTATGGCTCCAATTATGGTCATAACCTGAGGACTACTTGTATTATAATCCTCTAGCTCCACTGAAATAAACAACAATTTATATAAATCAAAATATGTGTGCATGTTTGAATACATGTGGGATTTTGCATGAATTTAGTGTTTAAATTGTGTGTACTTAACATTTATTGTTGGATAATGTATAAGATAAATTTTAAGCTTACTTACACAGAAATGTAGCTATGGCTTCAACAGCGCCGTTATAAACTTCAGAACTATGAGAAGGTGCTTTATCATCCCACAGTACTTGCACATAATTCAAAATTTGGTTAAATCCTGCAGTAGCTAAAGCCCACCACATTGACCAGTAAAGAAGTTTTTTAGTGGTATAACATTCTTTCAGATCCATGCACAACTGCTTTAGGATTGACAGAAAGTGACTGTGGATTTTAATTTCAGATGGCTCATGTTCTGGTAAATCCTGGGGCCTGGCCACTGATATTGTCATCTCTTTGTCCTGGTGATTGGTTTGTTGGTTGGAAATTTGTGCTGTAACTTTATCTACTGATCCAATGGAAAGTTCTGGGGAAGACTTTCTGTGGAAGAACATGCTTTTTTGTGGCATGGGCAGAAAAAATGAAGTTATAAATGCCATAGACACAGAAACTAAAGTTATGACATTGAGATAAAAATAAGATACCTGGCCTAAAGAAACTAAAAGCTGTCCAAGCAGATACCCCATGGTGGATGCCACCAGGGTGATACTTCTGCAATAACTTGTCACTTTCTGATAATAATCCGCACTGACAACGCTATATATATAAGCATAATAGGCAACCTCTGTGGCTGTTGCAAGTCCATACATAAACTCTGCCAGCTGCATGGCTGATATGCCAGATGCAAATAAAAGTAATACCCAAGTAACTATTAAGCTAATCCCCTGTAGAATAATTATAGGTTTATAACGTGCATAGTCTGTAATCAGAAATACAGGGAAGAGCAGGGCCAGGTAGGAGTATGTCCAAACTGGAAAAACATGCTGCGTTACCTAGAAGACAAGAAGAAGAAATTCTATAAAGCAGAACTATAAAGTATGCATAAAATTGTACCTAGATCTATCAAAAGCCATGTTGTTATGGCTTCATGAAAGCCCAATAGAGTTGGGAGTCATGAAGACCTCTGGAGGAACATTGTTACACAGGGCAGGTTCACCTAACACCAGGGAAAGTCTTTTACAGTCGTGCTCAAAAGTTTGTGAAACACCTAATTTCTCTAGTTCGAGTTTAATTTCCCCTTCAAATGAATTGATAATCCTAGAAATTTTGCTACGCATCAATACACAGCTTTGGATCATGTTTCTCAATAACTAAACAAACTAGTATAAGTTTTTGACTTATTTGTTTAATTGGTTTCTGTTTATCTAGGACTTATTTAGGACATATGGACAATAGATCATGTTTTAGGTAATATTTATGTAGAAATATTGAAAATTCAAAAAGGTTTGAAAACATTTAAGCATTACTGTAGTACCATAAAACAACATTGCCTGGAAACTAGAGTAAGCCAAATCATCCAGAAATCAGAAGATCAGGTAGAAAGCTGGTCCTAGTGAGGCCTTCAGCCATGAAGTCTATGAAGGTAGAGGACAATCAACACAATGAATTACACTTGGAAAAATACCAATAACCAGTGCAGTTTGTGGAGAAGTGGTAAAATTGATGAAATGTAAAATATCTGTAGCTACTTGTGCTGCTGAATCACGGACCACAAAATTGCATCATGGATTTAACATGCATGCAATTCAACCAGTATGGGGGGGGGGAGGAATCACAAAAGCCCTCCACCAACTGCATTTTATTTCTACCCAATAAATTCCCTCACAGATAAAGCATATTTCACTATACCTCATCAATAGTCAGATTTTTTTCAGGTCCAGTAAGGTAAGGTGTGAGGAAAGGTTCAGATGGCCGCATCATGGTAAAGAAGCCATAAATACAAAGGATCAGAGTTGGAAAAATCCACCCACTCTGATGTACTTTCTGCCAACAGTCCATGGCTCTTTCAGCTAAAATATTAAAGTGCACAAAAATAGAAGAGGTTTTGAATTTTGTGGGTTTTTTTTAAGCCTATTTCACTAATGTGTATAGTGAGATGTTTTTCTTAGAGCAGGGCTGTCAAACTCCTGGGCCGTGGGCCGGATGCGTCACGTGCTGGCCACGCCCATGCCCGGTTTAGTGAAGGGGGGGAAGTCCCAATATGTCACATGATGCTGCCGTGACAACATGAGTTTGACCCCCCTTTCTTAAAGGATGAATAATTGAAATTGTAGAGGAACTATAATAAAAGTCATGGAAACAAAGGCATAGAACACATTTTAGTATTCATTTGACCTGCTTGTTAGACTAGTATCAAGACTCAAAAAGAAAAGTGGGATGTCCCACAAGGTAACATCACAACTACTGAACAATTACACTTTTTAAAATTAATGTCTCCTTATTTCTCCAATCAAAATTGCTGTCCCCAATATAGGGCAAGGTAATAAGAATTGTTTACAAAATTACAGATTGCCAAACATTTAGGGAGCTTCTATTTGTTAATTCAAACTTGAAAACATTTCTTCTGAGCTTATTGTTTACAAAATAAATATTAACTTTAAAAAAAGAAAAGAAAATATGTTACCGAAAACTTAAATTGCATTTAGGTATAGGAAGTTACTTACGGTAATCAGCTGAATGACTTTGGGCAGTCACTCTCAGTCCAACTCATTTCACAGGGTTGTTGTGGGGAAAATAGGAGAAGGAAGGTGTGTTGGATATGTTCACTGCCTTGAGTTATTTATAATAAAAATAAAGGTGGGATACAAATAAATAGATAGCTTAGACTAGATAACTGTGACCAGTTGGGTCATCTTTTGAGAAAAAGATGATAGGACAAAAATGATCATTATTTTTTAAATTTTATTTGTATCCTGCTTTATTTTATTTTTTTACAAATAACTCAAGGCAACCAACATATCTAATACTCTTTCTTCCCGACAACAACATTGAAGTTTTGGCTGACTACATTTTTCTTACCATAGTGCTTGATGGTTCCATGATAATCTAAGAAGAGCTTATATCATAAATAAAAAAGTACTGTAGTGGAAAACAAAGTTTAATGATAAGTCAATATTTACTTATCTAAACAGATAAACAAAATGACCAGAGGTGGGCAAAAAAACCTGTGATTACAGGAGTGATTTCCAACTTCCTGCTAGCTTCCCATTGATTTTGCTGGTGCAGAAATCATGGTCGTGTGACAGAGGGGACATTGCAATGGCCACAACTTTGTGAATAAAATTGGACTGAACATTGTGGAAATTTAACTCCACAGAAATAATTGTAATTATTTTACAATTTTACAATTGCAATTGTAATGGAAATTGTAATCTAATGACAAAATAAATAGCGAGCCAACAACAAAAATATTTGATGGAAGCAAAATCCCAATAGAGCCTCTTGTACTTAGCTCAATTGGATTATATTCCAACATTTAGGCACAAGAGAAAGAAAAAATATCCAGAAGCATTAGAGTGAATGCATAGCATGGAGGTTAAAATGTGGGACTGGATCCAGGGAAATCTAATTTAAAAACCAGCATCAGCAAGAGAACCACAACAATACATGAGCACACAACAGATACAAACTCGAAGTGAACCACTCCAAACTTGACTGTAGAAAATATGACTTTAGCAACAGAGTGGTAAATGCCTGGAACTCACTACCTGACTTTCATCACCAAATCCCCAAAAATTTACCCTTAGACTGTCCACTGTTGACCTCACCCGAATCCTAAGAGGTCAGTAAGGGGCATGCATAAGCGCACCAGCGTGCCTACCGTCCCTGTCCTAATGTTCCCTTTTATTAGTACCCATCTTATGTATATAAACAATGTTATATCTATGTATATTACCAATACGTATTTGACAAAATAAAATAAAATAAAATAAACTTCACAAGGGAGCCATTCTCTCAGCCCAAGTATACTCACAGTCGTTCTTGCAGAGAAAATAGGAGAAGTGGGTGCGGTGTATGTTGGTTTAGCTTCAAATTGTATGCAGGATATAAGTATGAAAAATATTTTTTAAAAAAATATATTTACCATGCTATGTGTTCCAGTTCCTTAGGTTGTTACAAAATGATAACCATATTTTCTGCTTCCCACAAATGAAAACGCCTTTGGGTTTTCTCTTTAAATAATTACCCTTGCTCCTCATAAATACATTTCTTAGGTTTTCAAGTTTCAATATCCAGCTTGAGGCAAGAATTTCTGTAGATGTCTTCCTGACATTTCCAATTGTTGATTATTTGTCTTTTTGGTTTAATGAATTTAAAGTTTCCTTTATGTTGCAGCACTTCCCTTCAGATTCCTCCTTGCCTCATGGTGGTTATTCCAGTTTTTCATGTTTTAAAGCTGCCACCTCCTTGAAAATATGGCCCTGTTTATATATCCTCCCTTTAAATAAATAGAAACACTGCCAAAGGTTTTCTAATTTAAGTTCACAACTTAATTATATTAAGTTATTTAAGTTAATTACATAAGGACTTCCATCCTTTTAAGAAGACAATGGTGTCAGAGTACTGTCCTATGTGAAGCAGGTCTCAAATCCACAATTCATGGAGCAACCCATAGAAAAGGCAACTGTGGATTTGAATATCTACTGTATTTTTTGGAGTATAACACGCACCTTTTTACCCCCCAAAAGAGGGTGAAAACTTGGGTACGTCTTATACACTGAATGTAGCCATACCTAGCCACACCCACCCTTTGGCCTCTGCCTCCCAGCAATTTACCTCTTTGCAGCAAACAGCACAGAGCCCAATTAGCACAAGAAACTGATTATCAGTCTCCCGACCTACAGCTGATTCAGCACAGGAGGCCACGTGGTAGAACTGAAAGTGAAACTAGCAGCAAGAAGGCAAATTGCTGGGAGATAGACTGCTGGCAATGTTGGACTGCTGAAACTGCAAGGAGGTAAGTCAATAACTATAAATGTCTATAGAATGTTCAAATGATTAGACTTTTTTTAAAGACTGCTTTATTATTGTTCTAGACAACTTAACAAAATGAAGAAGCTTTTTAAAATAAATGTTTGATCTGAAGAGGCCCAGTGCTATTGTATCTTCTTTTAAATAGCAGAGAATAACTATACTTCCAGAAAGCCACATCAAATTTAAAGATCTGTAAAAGTATAATCTGGAATGTAACAGTGTCCTGTTTAGTATTAAGATAAGGCAGCTGAGTTAAACCCTGACTTAGTCATGTTTGGAGTAGATCTATTAAAATAATTGGGAGGAGTCAGTGTGACTACATTAATATACTGCCATAATGTACATTTCTCCAATTCTTTGTTATTTCTATGGGTCAGACACACATGCACAGAAATACACCGCAAACAACGTATATCATCCATCTGTACTGTTTGCTGTTAGGCAAATTGCTGGGAGGCAGAGGCCTTTTTTCCTTGTTTTTCTCCCCCAAAACTAAGGTGTGTCTTATAATCCGATGCGTCTTATACTCCGAAAAATATGGTATTTGAATATCTGTGGATATTAATATCTCAGTAAAAATGCATTTGCTAGTTTGTTTTGTTAGAAAGTATCAGATGAGGCATGACATTTTATTGTAGGAGAAAGCAGCTGAATTATTTAATTTTCCCAATAACATTAATGTCATCATTTTTATTATATGTTTTATTTCATTCTGCTGTTCACTGCAGAAATTTGAAGCATAATTTGAAGCGAAAGACTTGGCAATTTTTTCTTTTCCAGCTGGCAATTATTTTTATGCTCTCCAATCCAAATAAATGCTGGAAAGAAACTACCGGTAGGTAAATGGTATTGGAACTCTATCTGTATCATTGGTCAGTAGGATATGAAATAAGGTCAATCTTAGTGTGGTAGGAGAAGTCAAAATGTAAGATCAAAATAAAAAAAATGGACTAATCTCACTGGGAGAAAGTGGAGAGAAAAAAATCTAGAACAAATTTCCGCCAGTGCATGAGAGAAGCAGTTGAACAATGCCACCAGTTGTCCTTCTCTTAGTCATGTGACCCAGAATAGAGCTGCTATAAAGGGAGCCATGCTATGGCAGAGAGAACATATCATTTCAGGACATTTTTCAAAAACTCCTCCATCTTGTTCCCTAATCCATTAACAAGGTCAAATCCATACAAAGAAGAGACAAACGTTAAGATTTTCAACACATTACTCTAATGGGCTTATTTTTTCATTAAATTGCATAAGCAACTTGTCATTACATGTGTCTTTATGTGTATAGTAAGTCAAGGGAGCCAAATTGAAAGTAAAAATAGCCCTTACACTCCATTAAATTGTAATTATTTTAGTTAAAAAAATCAATCAATGCAAGCAAATAAGCAATCTCCTTTACTGCATTTCCTGCCTTCAAAGCCATTGAATATTTATGCCATCGGGAGACAAATTGCAAGCAAATACATAGGAAACATTATTGAATGTATTTCTTCATACCTGAAGAATGAAAACAAGCTGTGAAAGTGAAAAGTGAAATAAATCAAACTATTCCAAACTGGCAACATTGCTTTACTCAAAGTTACAGATTCAGTAAAATAATTCTTTGAAGGAGGTCAAGTCTGAGCTTTAGAAAGGGTAACTAATTCAGCAAACACAATAATGAGTTGCAAACTAATTCTGTCCAAAACATGCAGAATGTTTGCAGAGCAATTAGAAACACTCATAAAAAAATACAGCGATGACCCACAACTCAATAGTAAGGCAGTGTAAATTCACTCACCTGTATATGACACCAAAAGAATTCACATGGTACAATTGAAGTTTCTTCTTTCTGGATCCAAAGTCTAATGTTAATGAAAGAACCGTTGGGTTTTAGAAAGAGAAATGGCAAATGGGCTGTACATTTACCATATTTTTCGGAGTATAGGACGCACCTTTTTACTCCCCAAAAGAGGGTCAAAAAGTGGGTGCGTCCTATACTCCGAATGTAGCCCCCACCCCCCCCACCTGCCAGCCCGCCACTTAGCCAGGGGAGGAAAGGGCTTTCAGGCGGCAGCACTGCGATCCCCTCCCCAATTCCCAAAACGGGGCGTGCAACCGGCGCTGCCCGCCACCGGAAACGCGATGCTCTTCTTTGCCGAGAAGGACCCTCAATCAGCCATCTCCAGGGAGCCACCCCCGTCCTCAGGAGGCAGCAGCCCCTTTAAGAGTGAGGGAGCTTTTTTATTTTTTATTTCCCTCCTTCTAGCCTGAGCCGGCCGATCGCGAGCCTGCCGACAATGACAGCGCGCCGCAGACGTTCGCGGAGGGGAGGGGGGAGGTGATCGTTTGCCACCGCCACGCAGGTATGCGAGTCGCTCAGGGGTCAGCCGCACCTTGGGTTGGAGGGTCCTTGTCCTGCTGCTGCCCCAAGGAAGCTGTGGAGCTGAAGAAGCCTCCACCTATCTGCCAGCTTGCCATTCAGCCTTTTAGAATCGGGAAGGGGATCGCAGCGCTGCCGCCTGAAAACGCTTTCCTCCCCAGGCTGAGTGGCGAGCTGGCAGGTGGGTGGAGGCTTCTTCAGCTCCGCAGCTTCCTTGGGACAGCAGCAGGACAAGGACCCTCCAATCCGAGGTGCGGCTGACCCCCGGGCGACTCACATACCTGCGCGGCGGCAGCGGTGGCAAGCGATCCCATCCCCTCCACGAACGTCTGTGGCGCGCTGTCACTGCCGGCGGCGGGCTCGCGATCAGCCGGCTCAGGCTGGAAGGAGGGAAATAAAAAATAAAAAAGTTCCTTCACTCTTAAAGGGGTGGCTGCCTCCTGAGGACGGGGGTGGCTCCCTAGAGGTGGCTGATTGAGGGTCCTTCTCAGGCAGAGACCCCCGCGGCAGCAGGGGCTGTAATGCAATGCTCTGAGCGGCGTGCAAAAAGCCTTCCTCCAATTTTGGAATCGGGGAGGGAAGTGTTTTCGGGCTGTAGCCTGAAACGCAATGCTCTTTTTTTTGCTTCTGCAATCACTTTTCTCCCCATTCCAAAAACAGGGCAAACGGTGGGGTGTCCATAGAAACCCCACTAAAGCCAGCAGATTTATTTCAAAGAGAGGGAGGGAGGAAGAGAGGGGGGAGGGAGAGGGAGAGGGAGGGGAGAGAGAGAGGGGGGGGCATACCACAGTCACTTGCTGAAGTATTGAATGCTAGGTATGGCAGAATTATTTTTTTCTTGTTTTGCTCCCCCAAAATTAAGGTGCGTCCTATATTCCGGTGTGTCCTATACTCCGAAAAATACGGTAATTACACTTCTTTCATGATATTCTTGTTGATGATATAGAGGTGCCCTAACAGCTATTTTGCTAGCTATATTTTTCTACCTGGACAATGGTAATTTTAACTGCAGTATAATTAAATACAAGAATTAATTTTAGAGGAATTTCAAAAGGCGAATTATGGTCAGAGGTATTACATTTATTAACCTAAAGGGAACCAAGATTTGTGTATGAATTTCATTTCTCTCCAATGATCCCTGATTGCTCATGCTTCAATTGAATCTATACAGTTCTCTTGGAAATAGCCTTTGCCACTTATAATTTGGTAAAATGGGCAGCAAAAGCCAAATAAATAAATATAAATAAATAAATAAATTGTAATTTTTTCTATTCTTTCCAAAGAAATACATATTTTTAAATTAGAATATAATATATAAACCAAGTATTCATATTCAAATTATTTTAAGTTTGAAGACTTTAAATGCTTTAATTATGGAATTAAAATACAAATTATAATAACACAAATTAACCATAGTTTTTCTGATATATGAAGTAAAGCAGAGAATGATGATAAAGAAAAAAATAGTGGCAAGTTGTACCTGCAGAAAATCTTGCTTCCTGACTCTACTTCTCTCCCAATGTCTCTCTGTTTCACCTACCTTCATGTTGTGGATGACAATTCATTTTACACCATTGTGAAATGATTCATTCAGGTTGCCAAGCATACGTGCAGTCCATGAAACTCCAGGTGGATTTTTAAAATGGTCTTTGTAAAAGACAAGGAAATTAAATTAGTAAGCATCAAGGTAGACTTGTAGTTGGCACATTAACCTGTATTTAGTAAAATCTACGTAGGGAAAATGGAGGAGGGAATGACAACTGCTTTGATCTCTGATCAAAGAACAGTTAATTGTTTTCATTACAAAGAACAAAGATATGTTTATAACAATGCTTAGAGATATCCACAGTTGCTATACTTTAGGCTTCAAAGTCCATGCGATAAAGCAGCCAAATGTAATATTAACTAAAAGTTAGTAGCAATGTTACAGAAACTCTTTTTATGGCTAACCTATTTTCTGGAAATGATTTCCTTGATTTGTTCAATCCACCAACAAATTTATTTATTTATTTATTTATTTATTTATTTATTTATTTATTTATTTATTTATTTATTTATTTATTTATTATGGTGTTCTTATATGCCGCCCAACTCCCGAAGGACTCAGGGCGGCGTACAACAGAGAAAAAATACAAGACACATTGTGGCAAATCATACTCCACTACTGACATGAAAGAAACATAGAAGTAGAGTATCACATGGAAGAATATTTCAGGTAACCCCACTATTTAACTAAATCAAAATAGGTTATGAAACTTCCCAGGAATTTCTGGAGCTTTGCTGACCACCAGTTAATTTACTGTCAATGTCTAGGGAACTTTGGTTGCTATGGTGCTGTCTCATCAACGGATGGCGAGAAGGAGATGCTATGGCATTGAAAAGTAGTGTGCAAAGCTAGGAAACGGCTTTGGGGACCAAACAAAAGGAAACACTAAAAGCAGGATTTACAGTTACGGTAATTGAAATAGAAAGAAGATTGGTTGCTGGCCTTTGTTGTCTTTTGCTATTGTAAGAAGAAAATGACATACCATTTGAGATGATGCAATTGCCTTGGAATGAATACTGTATGTCAAGGAATGCGTTAGCAATCCAAAACCAAGAGGCTGTAAGTGACATTTACTACAAAAGTATGGGAGGGAGGGAGGGAGAGAGGGAGGGAGGGAGGAAAGAAGGAAGGATCTTTACTTTTTTCCTGACTTTAGTTACTCTTTCCTTATGCTTCCCTAGGAACTGGAAGTAGATGGAAGACATCAGCTGTTTCTACACTCCAAAAGTGGGGAGAGGCCCATACTGGCATTGGTGAAGCAGAAAGTATGGATCTGCCCTTGGGGTGTATCCCAATCAAGCTTTGGACAACTGCTAAGCTCTTGTCAGGTTTATAAGGTCCTGGTGGCAATATTTTTCTTTCTCAAGAAAACCCATTCAGGAAAAGGCAGCACTACTACAGAGTGATTTTTTTTTTTTGCACAACATTGCTTATTTTTATTTATTTATAAAATAACATTTAAAAACAGTCTCAAAGCTATATTTATAGTTTTTGTGTGTGTGATTCCAATGTTATATCTGTCATGTAATCTCCTGCATAGTTCCTGAAAAGATATTGTCATTAATTTCTAAAGTTTCACCTTCGCCAACCATATGTGCAATGTTTAATTCATAGTGCTGTATCAACCCACCTGGATCCATTCTTCAGCAGCCTCATGAATAAGTAAAAGAAACTTCAAAGCTTACAACTTTCCAAAACTTTATTTCCTTATATTTTTGAAGGTTTATTATTTATTATTCAAGCATTCCATAATATTTCTCATATTGTTTTGCAAAACAGTTCAGCTGAAAGTAAATAAAATAGGAAACTGCTAAGCACATTTATTCTACATTACCAAAGTAATTTACTACTACTCTGTGTATTACAATTAAATCTTATTTTAACTAGGGATGTTTCATTTTTTGGTTAGCATTCTGATGTTCGGATGACGGTAATGATGATGGATGGACAGACAACAAGAATTTATTTAAGCAACACAATCACATTGATTTCTCTTCATCATTTTAAAATATCCAATTATTTATTTGCATTACATGCTTGCTTTATTTATGTAACAGTAAGTGCTTACTAAATGAATTCCACAGGGGTTGAAGGAGGTGGATTCCATGTTCTGAGTGCAAAAAGGAACAGTTAAAAAGGCAGAATAACAGCATGCTTTTCTTGGCTTCAAGCCAAGAAAAATGAAGCATGCAATTAAACAAGGTAATTTCTTTATTGCCTGGAAACCCTGCCTTCACTGCTTAGGGTGTTTTTGAAGGCAAGGAAGTTGCATAAAGGAAATAAAGCAGCATGAATGGAGGCAGTTGAAAAATTATTCTCTTACTGCTGCAGGGAAACAAGTACGAAAAGTATGAAGCCTCCTGTGTGAGAGAGGGACACTGAGCTCTCTTTGCATCAATATTTTTCTTTAAAATTAATTTGTGTCACATCAATTTCTTTTAAATGTAAGTTGTGGGATGTGGGTTTGCTAATTCTGTAGTGGGGAAAAAACAGGAAGATGAAATCCCACTTTATGCATTAGTCTTTTCTATAGTAATATGTTTTAGAGTTGGGAAGGAGTAGACTGTTCCTGTTAATCTGTTTGTAGAACCAGAGTACCAACGAACAAGAACAAATCACTGTATTACTCTATTGTGTATTTCTAATTATTTTATTGGATGAATGCTAAATAGTGCAATAAAATGCAACGATAAATGTGCACCAAAAAGAGCTACAGTATTCAATATTCCAGAATATTGTTTAGGTTACTTCCATTAGATGGGTAAATAACAATAAGGAATATCAACACCTGTGATTTGTTACTCTCCTTGTTTTAAAAATCAGAAAAGGTATAGAATAACTGCAATGCGTGGGTTAAAAAACAATCCTCCCCAAAAGTGAATGGGCAAGGCATTGCAATTCTACATTTAAAGACTGTTCTGAACCCAGCTTTTAAATTCAATTAATTGTGTATAAGGGTATATACATCAGTGTTTCTCAACCTTGGTAGTTTGAAAATGTGTGGACTTCAACTCCCAGAATTCCCCAGCCAGCGTTGCTGGCTGGGGAATTCTGGGAGTTGGAGTCCACACATCTTCAAACTGCCAAGGTTGAGAAACACTGATATACATCGTGTAAGAACATTTCCAAACTATAATTGATCCAGATGTTTCTCTAATTATAGTAGACATTTCCCATCATTCATAAAAAGCACCAGTTTGGCTATACTGGTTGTAAGGGATACTAGTTTGTAATTCATTGCTCCTGGAATGTGCCAGGTTAGAGAAGTTGAATTTATATATAAGGGATGTGCTTCAAGGTAGACAATGAAGTGACAGCAATCATTTTTCTTACAAACTGATTGTCAATTCAATTATGTATTTGCAATATTAATAACCCATCTTTCTCAGCGTCAGAGCAAGTCCTCAAAGTGGCTAACAATCGGGGAATTAAATCATCATTAAACAAGTTATTTAAACTAGTTTAAAAGACAGTGGTAACTTAAGAAGATTCTGAGTTATTATGATAGTATAAACATCCATTACACTTGGGTTTAGATTGGGTTTTCTCAAAATGGTGTCTTCCAGATGTGCTGGCACTATTGCTCATTTGCTGAGAAGTTACAACTCATCTCTGGGGTGCCATGTGGGGGTGTAAGCTTTTCGTGATCAAACTCTGGGATGGAGGAGGAAAAAAAGGGCTAAAATCTCAATGGGAGCATTTAGCTGGAGTCATTCTAATTCTACTTCATGAAGCTTCCCAGATTAGCATTCAATAAAATACTCCTATTGGTATTCTAAACTGAGAGGATTGGCACTGGCCAAATCCTTAATACTGTGAAGAATCTCAGAGCGAGCTGAGGCATATTCTATATCAACTAACCTATTTTAGAGCTAGAATTAATCTTTCCAGCTTTACTTACAGCGGCTCTTTCAAGAAAGACACAGAAGGGTTTGAGAAAATTGGTTCTGTTCCAGATTACATCAACAACCAGAATCACACAGCAATTTGTTCACAGTTTTCACCCTATTTTCTTTTCCACTGTTCTTTATGTGATGTTTCCTCGCAAATGGAAGTCAAAGCAGAGACTTTTCTTTTCCTTCCAGCCCTTTCTTCCTCGTATTTACTTAGCTAAACAATTTACTTCTTCTTTTCCTCCCCCACCCCCACCCCCTCTTCTGCAGCTGTGATAGAAACTGGAAAAATTGGCAAAATGCATAGTTTATAGGAGTGAGCCCTCTCTTTCTCCCTCCCCATTTTTCAGAAAAAGAACATCCCTCACCACCACCACCCTTTTTTTTGTGGGGTAGAGGGAAATGGAGCATATAGGGCTAGATTTGTGTAAATTGTATCCAATCTATTTCACATCTATTGACTTTAGCTTGCAAATTGAAATCATTTATATGGCTGCCAAATAATTGTTCAAAAAGATATTCCTATTTTGATGCCCATAATTTTTAAAATGCATTTATATCCTAAATTTTATTTATTTTATTTTATTTGTTTATTTGTCAAGCATATATGATTATAAGCAAAGTATAAACAGTAAAAACATGATTGAATATATATGCAATAGTACAAGCATGAATAAGAGTAAAAGAGGTATGAATATATGGGTACATTTGGACAGGAACAGTAGGCACGTTTGTGCGCTTATGTACGCCCCTTACCGACCTCTTAGGAATGGGGTGAGGTCGATGGTAGATAGTCTAAGGTTGAAGTTTTTGGGGTTTGGGGAAGAAACTACTGAGTCAGGTAAAGTATTCCAGGCTTTCACCACTCTGTTGTTGAAGTCGAATTTTTTGCAATCAAGTTTGCAGCGGTTTACATTAAGTTTGTATCTATTGTGAGCTCGTGTATTATTGCGGTTGAAGCTGAAGTAGTCGTTAACAGGTAGGATGTTGTGGCAGATAATTTTGTGAGCTACACTTAGGTCAGATCGAAGGCGGCGTAGTTCTAAATTTTCAAGTCGCAGAATTTCAAGTCTGGTTTCATAAGATATTCTGTTGTGAACAGAGGAATGTAATACTCTTCTTGTGAAGTATCTCTGGACATTCTCAATTGTGTTAATGTCTGATATGTAGTGTGGGTTCCAGACAGATGAGCTGTATTCAAGAATCGGTCTAGCAAATGTTTTGTATGCTCTGGTTAAGAGTACAATGTTGCCAGAGAAGAAGCTACGCAAGATTAGGTTAACCACTCTTAATGCCTTCTTAGCTATGTTGTTGCAGTGGGCTCTGGCACTTAGATCGTTGGAGATGAGTACTCCAAGGTCCTTTACTGAGTGAGGATCATCGTCAAGGTCATGATCAGCAAGTTTGTATTTTGTGTTTTGATTATTTTTGCCAATGTGTAAAATTGAGCATTTGTTGACGGAGATTAGTCGTTGCCACTTGTTTGACCATTCAGATACATAGTCAAGGTCTTTTTGAAGGGTTATAGTATTGTTGGTGGTGTTGAATAGTTTTACATTATCTGCAAAGAGGACGCAGTTGCTTTGTATATTATCACAAATATCATTTATGTAAAGAATGAAGAGAGTAGGTCCTAAACGCTGCCTTGGGGAACACCGCTGTTAACAGGTACAGGGTTTGATAGAGCTGATCCTATTTTGACCAATTGTTGTCTGTTTGACAGGAATGCAGTTATCCATTTGTGGATAACTGCCTCCATAGTTTTGTATTCATTTGTGGATAAATGCCTCCATAGTTTTGTAATCAGCCTAAATCAAACATCAGGAATCTTTTCCCTTGGAAAAACTAATAATAAACATCACAGTCATACAGTTCAAAAAAAGTACCTTAGGTTTTCTTCTTCTTCTTTGATCTCCAAGAACCATTCCCTAGAGTAGTTCTAGGACATCACCAATTTCATTGAATATGTTTTGAAAGTTGATGTCTGGAACAATTTCATGTTTGATAAATGCTCTCAGTACTTCTCTGGATGAAATTAGATGTGACATTAATTGCATGAATTCAATTAATGTCTTTGATTTAAGAGGAAATATAAATAACCTTCAGGAAGTCTTATCAGTCTGTATCTGTATGTGAGGAGGGAGAAAATATGGGCATTTTAAGAAGCTTCTACTTTCATTAAAAGAAAAGTTCCATTAGTGCCACTAGGAATGTCTCTTAAAGTACAAGTAGCAGCTTCAGAGAGACAATGTCTGTTGAGGCTCTTGGAAAGAAGATTAAATATTTCCTCTTTATCTATTATGTCTTTATATGATCAGGCAGGCCCCAAAATGACTGGACAATTCAATGACACGTCTGGCAAAAAATACATTTTCTCTCTGTTTATGTAATGTGGGTTTTCCAAAGGTATACAGACTCTACCTGAAATTTCCCTGCTGTATAATAGATGCACCAGCAGGTCAAAATGGTCTCCAGAAGAGTTATAGGCCAAGACATTACTTTTCTACCCCAGTCCATATTCTCTCAGGGTAATTTCTCAGGGGTTGTCTGATGATGGTGAACCCGGATAGTAAAAGCAGCTGTAAATTGATAGAAAAACACTGATATATGACGGAATTAGAAACTAAGCCTTAGAGGTGATGAAATCTTTTCTCTTTGGAGCTAATCCCTAACAAAAGAAACTCAAGTATAAAGTCTAAAAATAACAAGTCTAAAAATAAAGATATTTATTTCAGTATACAAAAACAATAAATCTTAATAACTATATCTTGACAATCTAAAAACATACGTCCTCTCTCTGAGAGGACTAGCAGCAGATGAGAATGGAGGATAGAATGGAATGTGCATATGCGCAGTTCACTCTACACATGACTGCTTTGCTTTGCTATAAATCTCTAGGTCATAAAGTCTGACATATGACAATCTAAAAATCATATTGTGACAATATATAAGTCACAAATTGCTGAATTAACCCAGTTTCCTGGGTACCCACAACATACTAAACCTTAAACTAAGCACACTGATTGGGTTTGCACAATATTTTGAATAAGAAATTAGCCAACCAGATTAAGGTAGTTCTGTAAATTCAGCCTCTCTTACTTGATCTGTTGCCTGAGGCAGGAAAACCTGCTAACTGAGGTGAGACAAAGTCTTATAACTACCATTCCTTCTCTCTACTATGTGCACCTTCCAAATGACAGCTGCACTGCTATGTACTCTCAATTCATCACTCTGAGGAATTGCAAAATAAACCTTACCATTAGCAGGGAATGCAGCAACGTGATATGAATTTGACTAAAGCAAGTATTTCCTCTTTTACTTATTTAAAAGTATTATATGAAAGACTCAATTGACCCAAGTCGTAGATCATTGTCTAGTCTTCATATATCTAACCAACAAATATAGTTCCTGCTCCTGAAGCAAACTTTATGGTTTATGGTCACTCTATGAGGGAGATGGGAGGTCTCTAATTCAGAAAGGCAAGGAGTCTTTCACAGTCTCCTGGATTCTAGACTTGTGCCTTAACCACTAGAGAAAACATAATTGTGAATCAAATTTATATCAATCTGAAAAAGAATGATTTACTCCCTGTAGAACAAAAAAAGGTGCTACAAAAATTTGAGGAGAATGAGGGAATCAGTTATTGACTGACAACTTGGTTTTCAAGAATTAAAAAAAGACAAATGTGTTTATAGTTTGGAGATACTGTAAAAAAAAGCACTCAGTTCTGGACCACATAACTAGATTGATAAAAATCAGATGTCACATTTTTTGGAATTAACAAACATTTGGCAATTGGTGAATAAAACTGATAGCTAATGGAGAAAAGTTAGGAAAAATTTAAATTAAATGAGGACTCTACCACCTTTACTCTTCATATTATCAATGGTCCTATTGACAACAATTTTGAAGAAGACAAACTAAAAATTTCCCATTTATTCTATAAGGATGATTTAAAATTATTTGGAGACACAAAGGCTGAAAAAGTAATGAAATAGTGGGACTTGCGGATTGAGGTTGACTTCTTATGGAAAAGAAATCCAAAGTGATATCATTTGGGATTGGAGTCTTTAGAGCAATACCTATAGGACTCCTGAATTTTTGGAAATATTGAATATGTTGGATCTGAATAGTCTAATTTTACAAAAAGTCATTTTGCTTGGAACTGCTTATATCCTTAGGCACTACTCTTAGGTCCTTGGTTGGACTTGAATTGTTAAGTTTTCACCAGACTAATAGTAATAAAAATAATACTTTTTGCCTCCTCAATTGACTGATGTTTTGCTTTAATCATGAAGCACCATTAGATAATACTATGAAACTTTGCTGTTGCACATAAGAGTTCACTATCCTTAATGTTCAATCCCTGTATTCTAGCCCCGAAGCCCCTAAACTTCTATACAAATTTTGTCAAACCCTGACAATATAAGAAGTACTTCTAAGAAGAATCTTAAAAAATCCCTTTTCCCCACTGTAAGATAATGGTCTTGACATTATATAGCAATAGCACTTTTCTTATATACCGCTTCATAGTGCTTTACAGCCCTCTCTAAGCGGTTTACAGAGTTCAGCATATTGCCCCCAACAATCTGGGTCCTCATTTTACCGACCTCGGAAGGATGGAAGGCTGAGTCAACCTTGAGCCTAGTGAGATTTGAACAGCTGAACTGTTGAACTAGCAGTCAGCCTGCAATGGTTGCATTTAACCACTGCACCACTTCAGCTCCTTTCTCTACACTAAGACAAAATTATTAATATTTTCTACAGTGATATGTCCACTACTACACTTAAAAATATATGGTGCCATCATAAAACAGATTAAGTTATTGAAAAATCCTGAGACTTACTTTTTAGTGTCAAATTCAACTTACAAGCACATCAATAAAACAGAGTTTAATCATGTTTGTATAATCTGATTCCGTGTTTTCACTATAGCAACATAAAATTGTCTACTGGTGTATATTAGGATATTTCATATCAGAAAGATGCAACTTGACATAAAACATATCTGTTCTACTTAGATAGCAGCAGCAAAATATAAATTTTATGAAGATCCATATAAAAATACTGTATAAGAAATGTGCTTTTGGAATCAACATCCTGGAATTATCAGACAAGGGTGGCATTCATGAAAGACCAAAGCTCTGCAAACACCTTTTTTGTGTGTGTGAGATAAAACACAGACAATTATATCTTGACAGCAGTAAAGATATACAATGCAAAATTTATGAGTCATCTAACCTATCAAGCTCAAGTCTATAAATACTGTTCTGACATCTCTTTTGTAACCATTGAATTTAAGTTTCTAAGGGTTTTATTTTGTGTGTCTCTATGTGTACCCAAACCTTTGTCAAATCAAAGTCCTATATAGATGGTATAACCATTTAAATTATTGGCTTAATTTGCTTCCCTGACCTTCTGAGACAACTTCTTATCCTTTTATCCAGATGGTGTAAGGCAGTAGTTCTCTAAGTATACTCTAGTGAACCCTGGGGGGTCCCTAAGACCCTTTTAGGGCTCTGCAAATTCAAATAAATTATTACATGCACACACTAAAAATTGTACCTTAATAGATATAACCAACATGAATCAAAGCTCTTTGGGGAGCCTCCATTTTTAAGAATGTAAATGGGTCTTGGAACGAAGATCTTTGAAAACATTGGTGAAGAAATAACTGTGGAAACATTTGACTTCATTGGTTTTTTCTAAACTTTCATCAGAAGTGAAAGATCCAATTGATTTCCCGAAATACTTTGTTTTGCTCCAGCTATAACGTACATAGCCTTGCTTCATCATTAGACCCTTTCTGGCAGACATCTATCTTTGCCCATCACATGGAAGTGCTTTCATCTTAGCCAAATATAATATGCTACTATCTGCAATTCCCAAAGTGGCAAAAATCTGACTTCATTTTAATTAGGTATTGCATTGAAACTAAAACCATTTTCTTCTTTATTTTAATGACTCAAATCTGTTGCTTTTAAGCATATGATTATATACTAGGAAAGGAAGGAAATGTTATGCAAACCCTGAAGACATTTGGCAAAAAGTACCTCCACAGTGCTGAAGTGGAGATTAGGAACTATTTTCTTGGCATAGCTGGTTATGAAAGGATGGGTAAGGCTTAAAGGAATTATTTATGATATTAAGACAGGTGACCCAAAAGATTATTATACACTTTGGAGGTGTACAGTTTCATTTCCTCAGGGAGAACAGGTGCCAACTTACAGGTCTTTAGGGGAAAGGTTCGACTTCCATTACCTTATTCATAATGCAAGAACTGCATGCTAGAGAAGGAAATACAAGTCTGCCCTTTTTTCGCAGGTCTAGAAGCTGTCACAATCATGTCATATCTGAAACCAAAGGCGATGCTACAACAGTCGTAAGTGTGAAAAATGATCATAAGTCATTCTTCTCAATTCACTTTTTCTGCTATGGTAACTTTGGTCACTAAACGAATGGTTGTAAGTTGAGGACTAACTGTACTTCTTAGCCCTGCTCTGTCAGTGCTCAGATGAGCATGGTGACAAAACTGCCTTTTTTCAGCTGTGTATGACTGAACAACTTCATCCCTTCTTTAATGATCCGATTTCTGTGATTAATGCGTGCACATCAGAGGTGGTATTCAGCAGGTTCTGACCAGTTCTGGAGAACCGGTAGCGGAAATTTTGAGTAGTTCGGAGAACTGGTAAATACCATCTCTGACTGGCCCCGCCCCCATCTATTCTCTGCCTCCCAAGTCCCAGTTGATCGGGAGGAAATGGGGATTTTGCAGTAACCTTCCCCTGAAGTGGGGAGGGAATGGAGATTTTATAGTATCTTTCCCCTGCTACACCCACCAAGCCACACCCACCAAGCCACACCACGCCCAAGCCACACACCACGCCCACCAAGCCACACCACACCACGCCCAAGCCACGGCCACAGAACCGGTAGTAAAAAAATTTGAATCCCATCACTGGTATGGATGTCTTTGTAAGAAACCCAGAACTGCACTGGGTTCAGAACTTGGAAGCTAGGATTCTATCCATTGTTCCCCACTGAGAGTGTGTGATTGAATAGCACTGTCTTCCTGTTATCTTCTGAACTATATTCACTGTTTTTTTTAAAATCTCTTTATGAAGAAGATCCTAGAACTACCCCATTCAGTCATCAATTGTGAACTCTGCTCATCTTCTATAAATAAGCACTGCCTAAAAAAGCAGCCGGGCGCTTGGCAGCCGGGTTCACATTTACAACTATTTGCCGCATCCTGCGATCACATGACTACAATTAAAAAGTTTTGGGCATCACAAACAATGGGTTCACTTAATGACCAACGGGTTCACTTAACAACTGTGATTATGTTAACGACCCCTGAAAAAAGGTAGTAAAATTGGGCACAGTCACATGATGACCCACTTAATGACTTGCATGACTTATAACTGTAATTTTGGGCTCATAACAATCATAAGTTGAGGGCCACCTGTATATTAATGAAATGAAACTAAGCTACAGTTTTGAAATATACAGCATCATTTAAATGTACCATAAATGTTTTGGAAACTACTATCCAAATGGTAGACACAATGAACAGTTGATTTCCCCCCCTCCCTCTTTTACAAAGTTATAATTTTTTGGTCTATCTTCATATTTTATGATTTAAATCTCTGCACCACCAAATTACCTATTGATTTCAATTAGATCACTGTTTCAGAGCGGGGGAAATCTTGCAATCATTATCCTCTAGGTTATTTTAAAGTAATCTTTTCTAATGTAACTGCTGAGCTCCAGGTATTAGACTTCAAGTGTCATTAACACTATAATGATAGCTCTTATATATAGTGGGAGCAAGAATGGGAAAGCAGAGGTATTGTCAAGGTTCCAAATAGTAGTTGAGCAGAAATCAGAGTCCAAGGCATATAGTTCTACATAGAAGTGGGAACAAAGAATGCGATATCTGTAGCTTCTCACGCTCACTGCATTCCCCCTCCCCAATTCTATGTAGAACGTTCTTCTATGTAGAACGGTGACAAACGATGCTTTGTCAGGTATTCTCTATAGAAAGTCAAGGTGTTTTGAAATATTTAGTCACAAAACACTGGTATTACTAAATCAATGAAAGCTATAAACCATCAAATATGTTCCAGTTTGTTCAGACTTACAGTTTTCTGAAATCTTCTCTCAATCTTCAAAACAAACTCAAGGAAAGCAATCATAAAATCTAGCTGTTTACATGAATAAACTGTATTTGAACCAGCAAAGTAATTTAAATCAAACTACTTCTTGGAATGATCCAGGGGCGGGTTCCTAATTTTTTTACTACCACTCTGTGGGTGTGGCTTATTTTGTGGGTATGGCTTGCCGGCCATGTGACCGGGTGGGCGTGGCTTCTCGGACTGCTGAAGGGAGGGGAACTGAGATAGGTCCTGCCGCCCATTCCCCCTCCCCTCAGCAGCTCGAGAAGTCTCAAACGTGCGAAAATGCTTAGGATCATCACCGCGTGTTCGTGACTTCTCGGACTGCTGAAGGGAGGGGAATGGAGATAGCTCCTGCCGCCCATTCTTTCAGCGTCTCACGCACTCCCTCAGCCATCTTCCCCTGCTTGGACTCACTGTGGGGTAGGAAGGCAGCGAATGCGCAGTGCCGGAAGCTCGGCTTCTGGGCATGAGCAGAAGAAAAAAAAATTTAAAAATTAAAAAAAAATTTTTTTTAAATGGCGCCCAGGCACTGGCAACCGACTGCACCGGTACTGTGACGTCACCAGCGGGCCGCTACCGGTGCTATAGAGTGGACCGCACCGGTAGGAACCCACCACTGGAATGATCTACAACAGGGCTCACCAACCTTTTTGCCACATGTGTAATGTTAGGGCCATGATGAGAACATTATGGCTTCCCCATTCATAAGGCCTGCCTTTTACAAAATGCTATCATGATAGAATAGCCAGACATAAAATGAAAATGCTAGGTAAGGGATGGAGCCTGGCGAGCCTACAAGCACTGGCATCATGTTGGGGATCCCAATTCTAGATAAACAGTCTAATTAAAATGGCCATCCCCAACAAGAAAGAAAAATTCTTAAACACAAATGGAACAAAAAACAAACTAATTCAAACAGCCAAGATAATCTTTTTCAGCCAAATCTTTTAGAATAACTCTGCTATTCAATCATATTTCCTGCCTTTGAAACATAAAGAGTTTAACCTCAAAGGATAGACAGTGGGGCGCCTTTAGAAGGTTCTGAAAAGTATTTATTAAATTTTGACCATTGGACTCACAGTGTTAATATTTAATCTCAGTTGCTGATTTGAAGTCTTTCAGGTTTCTTTTTAAACATTTAGAAAGATTATTTTTAAATTATTGGCTTTTAACTGATGCCTTCTTTTTCAGCTATGTGAAATTCACTTATTTTCCATTATAATCACCAGCTATAGAAAATATATCATTTGTTAACATTGACTTTGATGTTTTAAATATTTCTGCTGCCTACATTTCCTTTTCCTCTTCTTCCTTTGTATCACAACTGATGTCTGAGTTCAACTTGTAGTAGACTACAGTTCTTGTTTAACAACTCTAATTAAGACTAACAATTCTGACACTAAGCAAAGAGGTCGCTAAATGGGAAATTACATGATTGCAACTCTGCTTTCTGGCTAGAGTGAGTCACGACTATAGGTAGTCGAGTAAGGATGGCAACTGGGATACAGGGAGTGCCATATGACTTGTTCAGTGAGGCAATCTTTGCAGTAGTTAAGCACGGAGTGTGGATCATTTAGCAAGTACCTCCTTACAACTTCATTAAATTTGCAACAACCAAAATCAGTGGGGAAGCTATCAGGAATTTGCAAGTCCCGGGTGATTTACAAAAAGGCCAGCAGGCAGTGCATGAGCAGAGTGGGGCTTGGGGCACACGAGATTATATGGGTGGCTGGGGAGGTGTGGCACAAATGCAGTGAGGCTTGGGAAGAGTGTGCAATGATACGTGAGTGGTGGGAGAGATGTGGCATGAACACAGCTTAAAAGCGACTGGGTGTGTGAGGGTATATGACTGGTCTGGAGGCATGGTGCAAGCACAATGAGGGAGGATGTGTGATATGCGGCTAGCCAGTGAGGTACTGCAGAAGTGCTGGGAGAGGGTGTGCAGATAGGGAAGACTTACCCAAGCAAGTTGTGACTTTCCCTGCTGGTATCCCCATTGACTTTGCTTATGGGAAGCCCAGAAGGAAGATCGCAAATCACAATCACTTGACCATGGGATACTACAATTGTAAGTGTGAGCCAACTGCTCTCTGGGAGTGCTGGGACATGCACATTTAAGGACTAGTCGTAACCACTTCTTGTTCTGCACTGTTGTAACTTCAAACAGTCGCTGACCAAGTGATCATTAACAGAGGATTACAAGTAGCCAGTTTCACACCTTTCACTTTTGCTTACATCCTAACCAATTTCCCACCCTTTGGAATGCTTGAGTGGAAGGAGTTCCCCTCCAGTTTGTGAAGAACTGCAATAAGAGATAAAGGAAGATGTAATTATGATAGGGGAAAAAAAACCAGTGCAGAGCTTAGATAAGCAACATGTCTGTATCTAACCCTTCTCTTCCCCTGTTGCAAACACAATGATTTTGTGTATAACATGGTTCCCCAACCCCCAGGCAGCAACCCATTCAGAACCAGTGAGCATGTTCACACACACAACTCTACTTACACAAATAACAGGCACATATGCTTGTGCAAATGGGTGCCTGCTGTTTACACAGAACCATCCTTGTTCTACCCTACCGCCACTGGTCCATAAAGCCAGAAAGGTTGGGGACCGCTGGTGTATAATGACTCTGGAATAATACCATGTGAAGATATTCTAGGGAAAATGTAGAGGAAAAGATCAATTACAAGAGACAATTGTTATACAAAACTACTAAAACAAATTTGTTTTGATCTGGCTACCACTTATTCTTTCTAGGATTTTCTTCTCTTCTCTCAGTATAGGACTGATGCTGAAGAAATATGTAGGAGAGTTTGAAGGGGTCTTTAAAGAGAACTACAAGGAGAAGTAAATAATTGGGTAAGCTACCTTTCAATGTAAAATTAAACACAATGAGTAGAAAATAGGAAAGATTCTCTTCCCCTTTTATTAAATGGGGGAAGACGGGAGGTTGAACACAGACGGGAGGTTGAACAACTAGCCTCGTGGTGCGACCAGAACAATCTGGAACTGAACACACTCAAAACCGTAGAAATGGTGGTAGACTTTAGGAGAAACCCTCCCATTTTACCACCTCTTACAATACTAGACAACACAGTATCAACAGCAGAGACCTTCAAATTTCTAGGTTCTATCATATCTGAAGACCTAAAATGGTCACCTAACATCAAAAACGTCATCAAAAAAGCACAACAAAGAATGTTCTTTCTGCGCCAACTCAGGAAGCTAAAACTGCCCAAGGAGCTGCTGATACAGTTCTGCAGAGGAATTATTGAGTCTGTCATCTGCACCTCTATAACTGTCTGGTTTGGTTCTGCAACCCAACAAGACAGACACAGACTTCAGAGGATAATCAGAACTGCAGAAAAAACAATTACTGCCAACCTGCCTTCCATTGAGGACCTGTATACTACATGAGTCAAAAAGAGGGCCGTGAAAATATTTACTGATCCCTCGCATCCTGGACATAAATTGTTTCAACTCCTACCCTCAAAACGACGCTATAGAGCACTGCACACCAAGACAACTAGACACAAGAACAGTTTTTTCCCCGAACACCATCACTCTGCTAAACAAATAATTCCCTCACCACTGTCAAACTATTCACTAAGGCTGCATTACTATTAGTCTTCTTATCGTTCCTATCACCCATCTCCTCCCACTTTTGACTGTATGACTGTAACTTGTTGCTTGTATCCTTACGATTTATATTAATATTGATTATTTCCTGATTGCTTATTTGTACCCTATGAGTATGACAAGCATTAAGTGTTGTACCTCATGATTCTTCACAAATGTATCTTTTATTTTAAGTACACTGAGAGCATATGCACCAAAGACAAATTCCTTGTGTGTCCAATCACACTTGGCCAATAAATAATTTTATTCTATTCTAAATTGAACCTAGGGCTAACCAGAGGGTAAAAATGGGAGATTTAGAATAAGCAAATGGAAATACTTCTTTCTATAACATCAGTTTAGCTATAAATTTGCTGCCACAAAATATCTCTATCAACATAGATTGCTTTTTAAAAATTATACAATTGTGGAGTGGGGAGCATAGAAAAAAAAGCTTTCAGTTGTTTTAACTGTATGTTACTTTTACAAGCAAAGAGGGGATATTGTTAAATCTCAATACTACACAGGGAAGAGAGCCAGTTTTGTTAAGGCACCAGGGGTTGGTGAGCCTTAGTTCCATTTTAGGTATGAAGCAAGCTGGGTGATCTTGGGCTGATCCCTCTCTCTCTGAACTGAGAAACAGACAAGAACATTGCACGGATTAGACTAGTCCCCATGAGTTTAACACTGACTTGAAGGCACATACACATGAAAAAAAAATTATGGGGAACAGCATGTCTTGTGGTTTTTCCAATATGGATTTGGGTTGCTGTTTATCACAACGGAAAAGTGTACCCAATCCAAAGTCTCTTCCCATCCAAATACATTTTTGTTCCGGTAAAAAAAGATCCAGCCATTGAATATTGGGTGATTTTGGGGCCAGGTATTATTTTAAATGCCTGGCTTCAACATGGGATAGGATTGAAGATAAAATGAGAAAAGGGAATAAAGAATACTATGTAGAAAACACGGGCTTTTCAGTGTAATAAATGCCTACTTGCTTTGTGAGTTGTCTGCAATTTGGAAAAAAAATGGGATAATTAAACACCATCCAATCAAATCATGTTTGTGCGAGGCAGTCCCACTCCTAGACACGTTTAGTTGTGAAGACGCCCCATTGAAGTTGATGGGATACTTGCTGAGAAAGCAAGCATTCAATTACTCTCAGGAATTATCCCAGTCTTCATCACCTTTTCCGGAGATGGGAGAAAGAAGAAGCAATCTGGCGCGTCTGAAGGACAGGAGAAGACTCGATTTGGCATCTTAAGTCCGCGTTTGCATTTCCAAACATTTCACTTCCAAACATCGCACTTGCCCTTTTCTCACTTTCTGAACTTCCCTCTGAAAATCCGAAAGCTCACTACGACATCTCGGGATAACTGACGATTTCATGCCACGTCTCCCGCTGTCATAGTAACAAGGCCGAGGCTGGAGACAGAATACCAAGTCCCTCCCTCCTCGGTTGGTACCCAGCTACGCCTGCGCACTGCACTTGAGCGTCGGTTTGTCTGGTTTCTATGACAACGGCTCCGGCTCTAAGTTTTCGGCGGCCGGAGACGAGATGAAGCTGAAGCGGTTCTTGCTGCGATATTACCCGCCGGGTGCGGAAAGGTTCAGCGACAGAATTGGGAGGGAGAGAGGGAGAGAGACAGTTGCGGAGGCGAACTCCTGTGGGAAGAGAGCTCGGAGGGGAAGGGCGGTGGTGGTGCGGAAAGCGGCAAAGCCTTGGGGTGCGGGCAAACGGAGGCTGTTGGGAGACCGGCAGGAGGGAAAAAGATAACGGGGAGAGCGAAGGTGGAGCGGCGGGACGGGCTATTCAACGGGAGCGGGGATGTTGGAAGTGCAGGAGGAAAGTCCCAGAGAAAAGACAACGAGCGAATGGAGGGCAAAGTTTCACTGCACCTGACTTTATTGTGCAGCTGAAGTTAACCAGGCCCGTTGTGGACTTGAAAGTAAACTTAAGCGGGGCTTAGTAGACTCCTTCTATTTAGTCTTTGGTGGGACGTACTCTTAGTAGCAGTTTGTTTTTAGGTGCAAAAATAATCAAGGGAGGGATCTGTGTAGGGAGTTGCAGACACAGCCAATCATCAGCATCAGCATCAGCATCAATGAAAAACTAAAATAGGCCTTTTCCCTACATCTTAAATAATAATTTGTGGGAAGAGCATTTTCACCCATTTCAAAGTATTTGTTTGCTTGGATACTACCTTGGATAAATTAAATACCAGTTTGTTGGAATCATGGACTCAGAACAGGGAAAATGATCAATTATTTATTTTAATGAAAACTATTATTTTGCTGTATTAGGACTTATGCAGTAGTTAGGGCAGCTTACACTACTACAAACCATAAAAGGGAAATATGAAAAGTTAGTTGAAATAGCAGCTGAAATAAAGTACAATTTACACTTTTATCCTAGATAAGATATTTGTCAAACTATAAACGGGTTCTTGAGAATCTGTTAACCTAACTTCTAGCACAAAATTCCAAAATGTAAAATCTGCCCTTTCTGTTGTTCTTGTTAACTTGTCCTCTGCTTTATGGATAAGAATTGAATGTTAGGGATTAGCTAGCCTGGTTCCTGCTGGATTAGCAAAATGTAAATTTATTTATTTATCTGTTAATTTAAAAAAAAATTCTGAAGCATTAGATGGAAGTTAATTTATAGCTAGTTAAATACTTCATATATATTAACAAATGATTCAAACAGTGCCAATTTAATTGATTGGTTCAGAATATAAATTTTATGTTGGGAATCCACAGGTCAAATCTGAACCATGCTCTTGCTGTAAATGTAGTTTCATGCAAGTAATGTAGTATAGTTTCAGAAATCAAACTAATATCATAAAGATAATATTTGCTATATGTTGAAGGACATCTCAATTTTTCTAATATTTAAACTTTAGAACTTTGTTGCGTTTGGTCTTATAAAGTACAGTTTCTGCAATACGAGGTGGATTGTAGTCAAGGCTAAGACTTTAAATATTATCTAAAAGGAATACAGCTAGTAGGACTATATAGTGCACCAGATGTATTTATTTATAAAACATGCTTCCAGATAGGGAGATGTATGGATGTAGCACTTGTCCACAAGACCTTAAAACAATTATGCCTTTCTTGGAATTGCTTATGATTGCTTTACAGTATTTTAGGTAGGTATTATATCAGTGCTTCTTCATGCTCCCAAAAAATTGTTTCAAGACTGAATCCAAAGTGCTGCTCAGCCTATTTATTACAGTATGTGCAGAAAACAGTAGAATTTTTAGCAATTCTCCATAATCACCCATCTACAAAATCCTTCTCACTTATGTTTCAAAAATGGAGTGTAAGTGGCAATGGGGAGGGGGATTGTACCTTGAAGAAACTAAGTTTATGCAATTATTTGATATATTCAACTAGTTGCAGGTTTTGGGGTCTTGGTTTATGCCCTGCAGTATGACAGAAACAGCAGTAGAAATGCTACTTGAAAACAGTAAGTTTTTATCAGAAGAAAGGCCTGTTTCTGTAGTGCTTAAGATTAGAAACTATCTCAATATGGAATTCATAATTGTATTGTTATGCTTCTTCAAAGGCATTATTTTGGAATATATTCAAAGTGGGGAACTGAAAACCAAATCCATAGATTTACTAGATCTCAATACTGCGTGAGTATTATCTTTTCTTATAACACTAGAACTATATATTGCACTAAACAATTTAAGTAATGCTCACAGATATGCTGAACAGAAAAAATGCTAACTTTTAATCATAATGTTTGTGATGTTAATCCGGGCTTGTTTATTTAAGACAGAGATATGAATGCCTAATCCTGTCTCCTTTACATACTTAGCATTTAGCTGTTAGTTTCTTTATTAATATTTTTGTGGCTTCAAACTCATAATATCATAGAATTGGAAAGGGCTATTTAGGACACTGAGTCCAACATCCTGCAGGAATTCCAATTAACCATTCCTAGAAAATGACTGTCCAGTCTTTGCTTGAAACATCCAGCGCAGTGGAACATGCCCTACTTCCTGTCATCAGGATTTTTTTTCATGGTTTACCAGGATTCAGATGATACCTGGCAAAACCTTTTCATTTACACAGACTTTTTTTCTCAGTGAGAAACTTATCCATCATATGTGAAACTCTCTGTATACACACATTTCATTGACTCTATATTGGTTCTTAGTGGTACTGTACATTTAACATTTGAAAAGATTTGAGACTATTTTCAAAGTGGTTGAATTAAAAAAAATCAATGGAATGTAAAAAATTTAACGCCTATGACACATCCTGAGAAGTGCTATATCAAAGATTACCTTTCTTTTATGAAGGTGGGGATAGGGAGGAGACAAATGAACATGGTGAAGGAAGATCAAATACATTTTAGTATAAATTAAAACATTATGCCATTGAAATAATTAAATCCTTACTTGAAAAACTAATTTCAAAGTTCATCTATGACAGTTTTACAATGTAATTAGTGTCATTTCAAATGAATTGATCAAAAATAGAAAAGCTACCTAATGAGAAAACTCAAATTTAGTATTTATTCTAGGAAAAGCTGTTATATGCCAATCCTATGCATGTTTACTCAGAAGTAAGTTCCAGCAAGTTCAATATTTCATTTATTAAATTTGCATGTTGCCTTTCTGCCATATAACTTTGAAGGTGACTTATAATATGTAATACAGAAAATATACAAAATAATTGAAATAAAACCTACACTAATGAAATAATTAACTAAAAATAGATGAAAGTAGATATTTGCTCAAACAAAACTATTTCATGGGACCAAAGCAGTTTATGAAGCCACAGACATGTCTGAAAAAAAATGTTCTGCTAGAGGTAGATTGTCATAAAAGGAACTAAATCGCCACCTTTGTCAATGAGTTCCTGTACTAGGAACCACTGCAAGAAACATCTTCTCTTTGAGATTTAAAACTTATAAATCTGTATGAGAATAATATACGGTATGTAAAGCACTATTTGTTTTCAACAACCTTACTGAGAAATCTTGGATGTAATTCAGTAAAGCTTCTAGAAAAGTCTTAGTTGAACTAAATGAGTCTTGCTCCTTTGTTAGTGTTCAGACAATTACTGTGTTAGAGAAAATTGTGTTCCAAACAATTAGGTTTAAAAGGTTAGAGCAATTATTGAAAATCTGATTGTTATAATTTAGCAATTCATATATCTAAGCTGCATATATAAAAAATATTATAATTATCTATGGTCCTAAGAAAGATTTAAAAGCTGTAATAGCTTTAATATAATTGCTGAGATGTATAAACCAGCAAGAAGGATTTAATTTTACATAAAAGAATGGTAGATGGTAGGAAGGGAGACTTCTACAGTATTTAAAAAAATAACCTAAAGATAAGTTTTGAAGAATGTGCTATAGAATTCTTCCACCCCCCCCCCACTATATCATCATATGTGGAGTCTGACACATTACTTTATTTAAATTTAGAAATAAAATTTCACTGATCAGAATGCTAAAATGGTTGAGCGAATGCTAAAAAACATTGCAACGATACATGCTGCTGAAATATTCTGTATCTTAAACAAGCATGTCTTACTCAGTTTCAAATTTGTGATTATAATCTGGGTGTTATAATTCTTCAGTTTACTTTAATTTTTAAATTATTTACTGCAGCTTCCATCATTCCCAGAGAAACCAACACTGGCATGATGGATATTGATAATAGGAACAATTATTTAACTGTTTGTTTGTCAGAAGATGAAAACTGTGTTTTAAAATGTATCTTAGAACTGATGTAGAAGCCTTAGTAGAAGATATTAGAAAAGCAGAGCCTCTCATCACACAGTCACGGAAAGATCAGGTTGTACATTTAATTCTACGATTACAAGAGAAGCTAGGACAACAAGTGGACCACAAGTTCTATCTTTTTAAGGTAAGAGTCATGAGGTATTTTTTTAGTCATGCAATAAAGAATCTTTATATTTTGAAACATTGTTTCCTATCTTTCTTTCTGTTTATGAGTGCCAATATAAGGAAACAAAATAAAATGGAGAAGCGAACATCAGCACTCTACTTAAAAAGTGAAGCTGTACTGTACTGCTTCAAAGTCTTGGCTATGGCCAACAGATGCCTCCAAAAGATTGTCTCTCTGTTTCGCGCCTCCCTCTCTCTCTCTCTCTCTCTCTCTCTCTCTCTCTCTCTCTCTCTCTCTCTCTCTCTCTCTCTCTCTCTCTCTCTCTCTCTCTCTCTCCCTCTCCCTCTCCCTCTCCCTCTCCCTCTCCCTCTCCCTCTCCCTCTCCCTCTCCCTCTCCCTCTCTCCCTCCCTCCCTCCCTCCCTTCCTCTCTCTCTCTCTCTCTCCTATCTAATTTATATAGTCACCCATTTCACTCACTTTGGGTGGTGCACAACAATAGATGAAAAATATAAAACAATGAATATAAATTTGAAAAATTCTAGTAATATCTTTAAAAATCCAAAATACAATCAAAATGGAGGGTGAATAAGAAATCCCCCCTTCAACAGTGGAACCATCTAGCCAAGTCTCCAGTTCCATGGGAGCTCCAGGCTCGGCCATATAAGCAGGTATTGAGGACTTTAAGGAATGTCAAAAGGGATGAGGGTCAATGTAATTTTGAGGAGAAGGACGTTCCATAAGGTGGACACCATAGCAGAGAAGGCATATTTCCTGGGATCCACCAAATGTAAATCCCTGGCCAATGATATCTCCAGCATGCCTTCTGTTACTATGAAATTTTTAATGTGATTAAAGGAAACACATGATTTGAGAATAAATTTATCAGTTATTTTTCATTTTCATTAAATGTAAATAAAAGGAAAAGAAAATTAGCTACTGTCTTGGTCTCACTTATTACACACTGAAATGTGTCTCCGTTATATCATTCAAACACTATGACTCTTGACTGGGAAAAAATGTGTATTCCTGCATTAAGGTGAAGAAAGATGATTACAATACATTGGGCTTTTTTAGAAGTTAAAGATCTAGACCACAAGTGTTAAACTCGCGGTGTCACATTGCCATCATGTGACATTTCAGGACGTTTTTCCCATTTGCGGAACTGGGGTGGATGTGGTCTGCGTGTGACGTATCTGGCCCGCGGGCCGCCAGTTTGATACCCCTGCCCTAGATCGTTGGTTATTCAAGGCAATTAGCAGGAACAGATTTATTAAAATGTTAATGAAACAATTTAGAAGGCTAAGTTATTGGGTAAGATGGCAACATCTAGGCAATCTTTAAAAAACTGTCCTGTTTAATATTTCAATAGGAAATCACCCTAACATCCCAATATTATAAAATCCTATGATTATATTTCATGAAAAAAGACAATGGTGAATTATTTCTGTTTTCTTGTAAAACTGAAAACTAAGCAAACTAGAGAACCAGTGTGATGTAGCAGTTAAGATGCCAGCCTAAAAACTTAAGAGACTGAATTCTAGGCTCCCTTAAGAATCAGTTGGGTGATATTGGGTCAGTCTCTCATCCCAAACACACCTCACAAGGTTATTGTTGGGGGAAATAGGAAGTAGGAGTATTAAGTATGTTTTCTATCTTTTGTTGACCAAATATTTTAAAAGGATGGAATAATAATAATACATATATCCAAGATTTCACGGAATTTCTATTTTATAAATGGTCTATTTTTGTCCTTTTCTGAAATTGCAATATTTCATTGACAAAGCTAGATGGCAGTGTTGAGCTATTCTAAATGGACTAATAGTGGATTCCAGCTACAGTAGTGTCTGAAGGGCATTTGCTTCTGAGATACCTCAACCAAAGGAAGATTTGAAGTGGGAGACAATGTAATTTGAAAATAAGTTGTAGTGCCTGCTATTCATGACTTTGCTATGTTAAGCTCAGTGGTTAAATGGGTGAGTGATGTATTATGACCCATAAAGCATTAACAACTGGAATTGAATGTGTTCTAGAGATATAAATGTCCCTAGATTTCTTTTATCTTAAAATGCTATGAATTTCCCTAAAATGTCATGACTGGACTCTGCCATGAGATATATGGCGCCAATCAATGCAAATTATTGGCATCTGTTGTCAGCCAGAAATGTAAGTAAAACAAATGTATTTTAAGAAAAGTGAGTTAAAAATTACTATAGTATATAAAAGTATATTTGTGCTAAGTTTGATTACAGAGTATATGCAAAGGAAAGATGCATAAAAACTAATTACTGTATACTACTTGTACTAGAGTAAGATATTTCAGGCAGTTGAATAGAAAAATTGACTAGGAATATATATCTAAGTTGTAAATTGCAGGGGGAAAACCCTTCACTAGTATCACCAGTGCAATACAAAAACTATAGATATTCCATTAAGGGTAGGGCTTAGGCCTGTTCTACATGGGCATTTATTGCCAAAAATAAGGATATTTTTGTGTAAAACAGAACTACTATTTTACATTCAGGAAGATGTTGTTCTGTCTAGAATCCTAGTTGATGATCATGCCTATTCTTAAATGGGATGCAAAAATATAATAACTTTTAAGTCTTATTTTACAATGTATCAGTAACAGAATACCAGGCTGCTATAGCTTAAAAGGGTTTTTTTTCTTGCCGATTCTCTCACAGATACATAGTAACTGTCATATCCTAACTTTTCAATCTTTTAACTTAATTTGATTTTAAAACAACTTTTAAGCATTTTTTCAGAGAGCTTTGAACATTGCCTTTCTTCTTTCAATGCCTTTTTTCTTTTAAAAAGATAATTCAAAACCAGACAGTGAAGATAAAATTATTATAAGTGACATGGTCTTTCATCAGTCTATCTGGCAGTAGAGAATCACTTATCCAAATTTAACTTATTTTTTTTTTAACCCAACATTTAGGTTATTTATATGCATTTTGTTCCATGAAAGCAAGATTCAGAATGTAGTTAATATGAAATAAAATAAAAGTTCTGCTTAAAAGATATCCTCCATATTGATAAAAATAGGGGCTCTCCCTCCCCACAGTTCAGTAAGGAATGACATGTAAATATATTCATTGGACACTTATTTGTCAAGAACAGAGAAGTGTAAATAAGACTAGTTTTCTATTTTCACTTCATATCACCTTGTAACTGTGAATAACACCTCTTAATGGAGACACGGGATGAGTATGATATGGCTGTGTCTTACTTAGCTGTTTCCTGGGTGATCTGTTTGTTTGTTTGTGTGTGTGTGTGTGTGTGTGTGTGTGTGTGCTCAGCTCAGTAGCAAGCTTCTGTAGCATAACATGATTGGCATTTGAGTGTTTCATACATAAAGCATGCTGTTATGGCATGGTGATTTAATTAAATTAAGCACAATCTAGTCAAATCCTCATTTAATTCAAGTGACGTGCATACTTAAATGACTGCCATTGAAATCAATAAGCACTCAAATCAGTGAAACATTTAATTTTGTTTGAAACAAGTCACATATTTCAAACATATATTTATGGAATTGTATTTACGAAGGCAAAAATGTACATACATATAATGAACAGTCATTGCTATTTTTTCTAATTTCAGGTACTTCGAGCACATATATTGCCACTCACCAACGTTGCCTTTAACAAATCGGGTTCTTGGTAAGTTTGGATATATAGTTAAATTAAAAGTAAGTAATCTAAATGGAATGGTATGCCTAAACTAAAATTGTATTTGGTACATTTAACAGTCCATGTTTTCCCGTGCTATTGTTTTAACTAAAGGAAGTTGATTAAAGTCAGTAGGGTATGAAAGGCCAAAACTACAGCAATAGCAACAACAGTAGAAAAAAACCTCAATTCAAATGTTTTAGTAAAAAAATAGATAGCAAAATGACATTGAATAAACATACGATACAACTTTTTTTCTTTTCCTTAGCCAGTGTTCTGTTTTTTCTATCCATTCCTTGAAATGCTGCTAGTTAATAATATAACATACAGCCGAGGTGGCGCAGCAGTTAGAGTGGGGTACTGCAGGCCACTTTAGCTGACTGTGATCCGCAGGTCAGCGGTTCAAATCTCACTGGCTCAAGGTTGACTCAGCCTTCCATCCTTCCGAGGTAGGTAAAATGAGGACCCAGATTGTTGGGGGCAATATAAAAAATATACATTGCTTACTGGTGTAAACCGCTTAGAGAGTGCTTGCACTGTGAGGTGGTATATAAATGTCACTAATAAATAAAATAAAATAAAATAAATAAATAAACACAAACCTACCATTTTAAAAATGTCATTCACTGAGATGATATTTAAAACCATTAATGTTAACATTTGAAAAGCATGTCCCAATGCTGAATTTATTCTTTTTTCAGTTCACTTATGCTGTGGTGAATGTTTTATTAATATTTATGTAATAGCAAATTGCCATTAAAATCCAGGTTTTAGATTGCAAAGCTATTGAGGCTGCAAATACTTATTTATTCTAGTAGGACAAGTCCTACTAGACATATATAGCATTGTATCATTATTCAACAATTCAAAAATACAAAAATGCAAAGATACACAAAAGCCCTTGACATTTTTCAATTTCTTACTAGTAATACTTCATAACTAGTAGTGAGTGTGTCATGGTAGGAAATTCTTCCTAGCCTCTTCCTATTCTGAAGAAAAATGTGTTGGTTTGGGGGGGGGGAGGAAACTCCCAGAAAAAAGGAGGAAAAAGATGCGTTGGCTCAGGCATTTCTGTTATTTGTGTTCTCTGTACATGCTCAGTAAATTGAGTGCTATTGATGTGGCTTAGAAGTTGACAGAGCAAAATTCCTCTAAATTTAGAATTGTGTTGTATCTGTCTATAATCCTAATTTTCCTTCCTTTCTTAAGTCTTATGTGGAAATTTTATGATGCTATGTGTGATTTTAGAAGCTCTGTATGTTCATTTCTTCAGTACTGATTGTTTTACATGTGATACCTAAAAAGAAGCAAAAAGAAGTTTTACATTATCTTTTTCCATTTTTAATAAATAAATTTTATTTAACATCAAGAGAAATTGATCTTTCTCTAGAGTAAAAGGACTTATCTCCCTAGTCACACACCTCTTGCTACCATCCTACAAGATAGAGCTATAGATTGTATTTATTTTTATCATTATTTTCTCCTCCTCTCTATTTGTCTATTGGGTTTCTAGGCTTTGAGATGTCTATGTATTCCATATGCCAGGTAACATCTCTCTTTATGATAGGCAGCAGTAACAGCAAACTTTGTACACTAAGGCAGGAAGATGGGCCAGAGTATGTAAACTCAGAGGGTTTCTGGGAAAGGAATTTTGAAACAACCATACTTAGACCTACTGGGTTCAGTCTTATTGTTACAACACCAATAGAAGTCATGCAATCTTCTCAACAAACCTGGAGTTTTAAATGTTTAGATTTGTTATAATCTTTGCCAATACAACACTACTTAAAAATATCAGAATGAGAATAATTAATAGCCATTGAATTCAGTCAGAAGTGGGTTAATTTGTGGATGAGAACAAATGGGTCTGAAAACATAAAATGAACTTGTTTGTTGTAGCTTTATCACTGGAAGTTATGACCGAACATGCAAACTGTGGGATACAGCAACAGGAGAAGAGTTACGTTCTCTGGAAGGCCACAGAAATGTGGTGTATGCAATTGCTTTCAATAATCCTTATGGGTATGTAACTTTTCAAAATCCTAAATACACCATGGTTATACATGTCTCCAGATCTAAGGTATGTTGCAAACTTAATTTGAAAGGCATATTTTTATACCCCCGTTTTAATTATCTGCATTGAATTTTATTTTGGTTTCCTCTTCTGTTTGATGCAATACTGTTAGTTGCTAGGAGTCTTACGGGATTTGGCATGATATAAGTTAAATCAACAAATATTTGGAGTTAATAATTAAAACAATAACATTTTTCTATTTATTTAGTGACAAGATTGCTACTGGATCATTTGATAAGACCTGCAAATTATGGAGTGTAGACACAGGAAAATGCTATTATACTTTTAGAGGACATACTGCAGAAATTGTAAGTAAGGAGTTTTTGTTGCACTTAACAACTGTATATATAGAACAGAAATGAGCAAAACAGCTTGACTTTAAATTGAGCTGTTCCAATCCCATTGGATGTGTTCCGAATGTGACACAACTTGCTTCAAGCTCAGAACAATTGTAAGTTAGAATGCAACACATCTTAGACTTGAACATTTCCTTTTCTAATAGGGAGTAATTTCATTTCTTACAAACTTCTTCAATAGTGACTGCAATCCATTCCAGCAATTTTGTTTTTAAGCAAAATGGTTGTTCAGTTAACATATGACTGAGAAAGAGAGGAAGAGGAAAAGAGAGGTTACAAAGATCATTGGTTGCTGCCATGTCATTCAGATGAAATTTCCCCCCATTTTTGATCATTTGAAGAGTGGAGAGATTGCTTAAACAAGCTATTAAATAGACTCTGCGAGAATTCTTTGACCACCACTTCTCAACGGAAGGAGAACAGGAGAGCAGAGAGGAAGTGGAGAGTAGAAGTCATGAGGAGTAACAGATAGAGGGGAACGAGGAGGAGCAGGAGGAAAGAAGGAGACAATAAAGAGAGTGAAAAGAGAGAGAAGGCGCAAGAGGGAAAGTACAGAGAGAGACAAGGAACACAAGGAAGCAAGGACTGAACTATAAATAAAAAGGATAATGGAAGACAAACTCAAGTTGATTTCTTTAAACACAAACGGACTAAATTCACAAATTAAACAAAGACAGGTCTTTACAAGACTCCAAAAATTAAAAATAGATATAGTATGCATACAGGAAGTACACATTACACAACAACAAAATAACTTACTAGTAAACCCAAAACTGGGTATACTATTTACATCATTATCCCAACAAAAGAAAAGAAGAGTGGTATCTTATATTAAAGAGAAACTAGAACTGAGACAAATATATAAAGATGATGATGGGAGAATCCTGATGATAGCGATAGAAGCACAACAGAAAAAAATACTACTTGCCACAATATATGCCCCAAACAACAACCAAAATGAATTCTATAGAGATCTACATAAAAAATTAATAGAATTAGATTATGAGAATATTTGTTTACCTAATGCAGAGACCTAATGCAGTTTCAGATAGTAAAAAAGATTACACGAGCAACAAAAAAAGTAAAACAAAGAAAAGAACATTGCCTGAGTCATTTACAGAAATGGTTCACGGATTAGTGATGGAAGATGCCTGGAGAGAATTAAATAAAGGGAAAAGCCAATACACATACTATTCTAATCCACACAGCTCATGGTCAAGGATTGACATGGTCTGGATGACATCTGGTTTGAGGAAAGACCTGGAAGAAGTAGAAATTATGACAAATAACTGGGCAGACCACAACCCAATCAAGGTAATATGGAAAGGCCACAAAACAAAAAGAAGATGGACAATGAATCAGGAAATACTGAAGGAGAAGGAATTTACACAGAAGGTGGAGAAAATTGAAAATATTTTTTGAAATAAACGTAAAAGAAGACACCTCACTTCAAAATCTATGGGATACCACCAAAGCTTATATTCGAGGCCTTACCATAGCATACACGGCCAAAAGAAACAAGAAAAGAAAATTAGAACAAGAACTAATTCAAGACAAACTCAAAAAAGTTGAAGCGGATCTGCAGAGTGACCCCCAAAATGTAAACATTAAGAGAAGAAGGGACATAATTAAACATAAATTTAATCTGATCATGCAAGAAGAACTAGTGCAAAAGTTGAAAATGGTGAAACAAAATTACTTTGAACATGCCAACAAACTTGGGTGATGATTAGCCTACAAGTAAAAAAAGAAAAAGACAAAATAACAATAACTCAATTACAGAATGAAGAGGGAAACAACCACTACAAGATTGGGGAGAAAAAGAAACTAGTACAAAACTTTTTCCAAAATTTATATCAATAGGAAAACATAACGGAGGATAATATTAGACAATACTTAGATGGAACAAATTTAACTGAAATCATGGAATCAAGAAGGGAATTCCTTAATGAGAAAATAACAATGATGGAGTTGGTAGAGGTGAGAAAAAAACAAAAGAATAACAAATCCCCAGGCCCAGATGGAATACCAGCAGAATTTTATAAGAAAATACAAGAACCACTAGATACTCTAATGCTGGAAATTTTTAATGATGTACTAATGAACGCAAACATACCACAATCCTGGACAGAAGCTCCTTTTTCACTTATTCCCAAGGAAGACGCAGACCCCACACAAATTAGGAATTATAGGCCTATTTCGCTACTCAATGTGGACTATAAGATATTTGTAGCTATCATTTCAGAAAGACTCAAAAAAGTTCTTAATGAAATTATACATACGGACCAAAATGGTTTTCTTCCACAAAGGAATATAAAAAATAACATAAGAACTATAATTGGTGCATTAGAATATTACAAATCCCACCCTGGAAAACAATTAGCCTAAGTTTTCTTGATGCGCAGAAGGCTTTCAACAACCTAAATTGGAAATTCATAATTTTACAATTGGAAAAAATGAATTTTGGAGAAAAAATTATAAGAATTGTTGAAAAAATATACTCAACTCAAATGGTAAGGATTATAATAAATGGAGATATTACTGGAAATTTTAATATTATGAAGGGAATGAGACAAGGATGCCCTCTAGCCTCCCTGTTATATATCCTGATGCTAGAATTATTATTGATTAGGATTAGAGACGAACAGGAAATAAAAGGTTTACAAATTAAAAAAGAAGTTTATAAACTTCAAGCATTCGCAGATGATCTAGTATTCACACTAGAACAGCCATTAGAGACAGGAACCAAACTGCTCCACTATATAGAAGACTATGGAAGAGTAGCAGGACTTAAAATTAATAGGAATAAAACGAAAGCAATAACGAAAAATCTCACAAAAAAACAAGAAAGAGAATGGGAAGAGAAAATGGGTATACAGGTCACACACAAAATATTTGGGAATCTGGATAACATCTAAATGTTCAACTTTGAAAGAGGATAACTATGGTAGATTAGTTCAACAGGTAAAAAAAGATCTAGAAACTTGGAAGAAGCTCCAATTAACTTTTATAGGTAGGATTGCTTCTACTAAAATGAATATACTGCCCAGATTTCTATTCTTATTTCAGGTTATACCAATAAAATTAGGGAAAGGATTTTTTAATGAGTAAAACAATAAAACAATAATGGACAAGGGAAAAAACCACGAATCAAATTAAAAGCTCTACAAGATAAGAGAGAAAGAGGGGGATTCAGCCTTCCCAATTGGGAGATCTATTATCATGCAGCAGCCCCCACTTGGATTAAAGATTGGATATTACTCAAAAATAAAAGAATTTTGACGTTGGAAGGGCATGATCTCCAGAGAGGCTGGCACGCCTTCCTGTGGGATGGTAAAAGTAAGACTCATAAGTATTTCCAAAGACACTTAATTAGAGATTCACTTATACAAGTATGGCAAAAGATTAAAAAAACCCACTACAACAAAATACCTACCTGGTTTTCGATAATAGAAGCATTAATATACCCAAATTTATTGGATATGGATAAAATGAAGACATATTTATTTATTTTATTTATTAGTGAGATTTATATACTGCCTCATAGTGCAAGCACTCTCTAAGCGGTTTACACCATTAAGCAATGTATATATTTACATTGCTCCTAACAATCTGGGTCCTAATTTTACCTACCTCGGAAGGATGGAAGGGTGAGTCAACCCTGAGCCGATGAGATTTGAACAGCTGAACTCAAATGATCACAGTCAGCTAAAGTAGCTTGCAGTACTGCTCTCTAACCGCTGTGCCACCTCGGCAGAAATTAAAGAAATTAATATTTCTTTAATATAAAGAAATATTAAAGGAACAAGGAGAATTGAAAACAAGAGTAGAATTAAAGGAGCAAGGTATAGAAATTGACTGGTGGCCATACTTACAGATAAAATCTAGACATAAAAAAGATGCAGAACAATATGGATTTCAGAAAGAAGAAAACAAATTAGACAAAATTATATTAGGACAGGAGGATAAAATGATCACAAAATTCTATAATTACCTGTTGACAGTAGTGGGTTCCTACCAGTGCGGTCCACTCTATAGCACCGGTAGCGGCCTGCTGGTGACATCACAGTACCGGTGCGGTCGGTTGCCGGTGCCTGGGCGCCACCATTAAAAAAAATTATTTTTTAAAAAATTTTCTTCTGCGCATGCCCAGAAGCCGAGTTTCCGGCACTGCTCATGTGCTGCCTTCCTACCCCACAGTGAGTCCAAGCAGGGGAGGATGGCTGAGGGAGCGCGTGAGACACTGAAAGAATGGGCAGCAGGAGCTATCTCCATTCCCCTCCCTTCAGCAGTCCGAGAAGCCACGCCCACAAAATAAGCCACGCCCACAGAGTGGTAGTAAAAAAATTAGGAACCCGCCCCTGCCTGTTGAGCTATAAGATAGAAGAAGAGGTTGTAAAAGAGGTAATGATAAAATGGGCACAAAACTTCGGGTATAATATAGAATTGGAGAAGTGGGAGAAGGTTTGGAGCAAAAGTTATAAAATGACGAAATCTGTCGCATATAAAGAAAACATCTATAAAATGTTTTACAGATGGCACCTCTCACCAGCAAGGATTGCAAAAATGTACTCCAGTGTATCGCCAGAATGCTGGAAGTGTAAACATAATACAGAAACATACTACCACATGTGGTGGTCCTGTTCCAAAGCAAAGCAATACTGGCAAAGGATAAAGAAATGGATTGAAGAAATAACAAATCAACATATAGAAATGAAACCGGAATTATTTCTACTATTCACAGGGAACTAGGATAAAAAGATGCAATATTTAATTCTACAAATTATTATAGCAGCAAGAATAATATTTGCACAGAATTGGAAGAACAATAATATACCAACAGAATATTGTGTGATCAAAAAAATCTTAGAGTGTGCAGAGATGGATAGGCTTACTAAAGAAATGAACGATAAAGAAGAATCAGAATACTATAAGACATGGGATGACTGGTATAAATGGTTAAATAACAGAGCTATAGGTTATGAATGATGAAATTTAAAAAGGAATAGAAGTAAGAAAGGTGCTAAGGAACTGTAAAAATGAAATATCTTTGTATTAAAACAGTACTATTGTAAAATTGATATATAAGTAAGGAAAATATTATTGTTCAATATAAAGAAAAAATTATGTTTATTTATATGTTTATATATTTATATTATATGTTTATTTAAATGTAAATTGAAAAGAGGGACAAACGAATGTGAAATGGATGTAAATGAATGGGATAACTGTCAAATAAGTAAATTGTAAAAATCTTTTTTAACAAAAAATGTTTAATAAAAATTATTTTTTAAAAAAGAAACAGCTGGAAGAACTCATCCATTGATTCAGAGTCCATTATCACCAATATGCTGATTTTATCCAGTTGTACATCTTGATTCTGGGCTATTCAAGAGATGCCATCAATGTCCAATATCTGGAGGCTGGGCAGGTCTGGATGGAGAGGAAAAAGCTCAGACTCAAGCCTTTCGAGACTGGATGGCTGAGAATTTTTAGGCTCAGATCCATCATCTTGTTGCCATTTATAATCCTGTGCGACCAATAAGGCATAGATCAGCAGGACTTGCATTCTGTCGTGCTATCGCCTGCCTGACAGCAAGGAAGTTAGGAAAGCTAAGGATTTCTAAAAATATCTGCTTTCCCTCTTTTATCTTACAGGTTTGCTTGTCATTTAATCTTCAAAGCACACTAGTTGCAACTGGAAGCATGGATACTACGGCTAGACTATGGGACATACAGAATGGAGAAGAAGTAGTCAGATTAACAGTGCGTTGCAATTACTTATAGTTCTAGCAGGCATAGTATGCTTTCTTATGTTTTAAATGAAATAAAAGTTATTGAAAGAATACAGGTGCCTTATATCCATTGCCTTATATCCGTTTGTTCAAAGTTAAAGCAGCACTGAAAAACTGGTCCATGAAGTTTTGGCCATTGTAGCACCCCTGCGGATATATGATGATCACAATCTGGGCACTCAGGCATCCAGCTTGTGATTACACTATCTCAGAGAACTGTGGTCACATGATTGGCATTTGCAACCTTCCCTTTTTTGACTAAAGTCGATTGGGAAGCAGGCAGGGAGGGTCCAAGTCATTCTAAGTTGATTCTACCACTTTTGCTCTGATGAACCACTACATACCCCTCCCATCTGCTTGTATTTGGTATCAGCTGCTCACTCCTTTTTAGAAGTATGCATGTTGATTGGAGATGATCCAATTCACCAAATGAGATCCACAATCTATTTTAAACCAAATTTTCCCAGCCTACTTCCACTTCACATTTTGCCTGTTTCCCCTGTTTTTTGTATTGTTTGTCCCAGCTGCTGTGGCCTAGAGGTGGAGCTCTTGCCTCACAATCAGGAGGTTGTGAGTTCGATCCTAGGTAGAGGCAGATGTAGGGTCTCCTGCTTGGACAGGGGGTTGGACTAGATGACCTGCAAGGTCCCTTCCAACTATGTTAATCTGTTAAGCTCACTTCAGTCAGGCTTTATGAACTATAAACTCAATATGTCATAACAAGCCAGTGACTTTTTTTTCCCACTCAGGTTCCAATACGATATCCTTTACATTGATTTACTTTTACCTCATTTCATGTCTGAAAAAGGTTTGTACTACTGTATATATAAATAATTCTATGAAATTCTCTTTTTTATAAAAAATTAGGGACATTCTGCAGAGATAATTGCATTATCGTTTAACACCACAGGAGACAAAATCATCACAGGTTCTTTTGATCATACAGTTGCAGTATGGGATGTTAGCACGGGCAGGTACTATTCTATATTTTTTATGTCATGTTTTACAGAAATCCTGTTTTGTACAGGCTAGGATTATATAGTTCATAATGTGCTCTGTATTCATTTTTTGTTTAATGCATTATACAGTAGAGTCAATGAAAGAGCTATTTTTTGTTTTGAGACAGATTTCCATATTTTCAGATTACTGTTTGCAGTTGGATTTCTGTCTGCATTATGGCATAGTATGATGTAAAAACAGTGATCCAAGTTTAATTTGGTTTCCCATTTTTCCAGTGTACATACTGTAGGTACATGGCAAATATAACTGAAAAGGGCAAAAACAAACCAGAGATTGCCCAAATAATCTAGGATTATCTGGTAATTTTTAAGGCAGACTCTGGCTTGTGTCAGCTAGTTTAACAAGCATAAGTTGATGTCCAGATGTTTCCATAAACTCCAAAATCTTTCATATCTATATTATAACACTGTTGTTTTTTGCTTACATGTTTTCTGTATTTGAAGCAAATAAAACTTTTTGAATCTCAAAAGATGAAAGCTAGGTGTATTATTTCACTGTGAGACTCCACAGCAACAAATTAGCCAAACAGTTACTATGCCAGTATGTTACATAAGTTAGGCATTTTGGAGAACATGTGATGCAACTTTAGTTATTTGAATTATTTAAAATATTTATATTCTTTCATATTCTACATTTGAAGTAGCTTTTGGAAAGTTAGTATATAATTGTAGTGCAAGAATGTCTTTATATTGAGTTGAAAAGTCCATCAGTGGTTTAGTGCTATCTAAAATCTCAAAAGAGTTCTTCAGCTTTTGTAGAAAATACCTACATACATGAAGAATCATATAGTTAACATGTCTCTATTATACTTGGTCAGCCTTATAAGTAGTAAATTGTCCAAATCCAGAATATTATTCTTACCACCAACACTTCCTTTTCTCCTTGACTAGTTTGGAAAGTATGCTGCATCAAGATCTGGACTACAAAAATCTAGCCACAATGTGATTGCAATAAAGAGATACAGAAAATTCAAACTTTGCTGCCATAGGGTAGTTGCCTGTACATTTGTAGTCTAGATCTGATTGTCCCATCATTTGGTTTTTCTGCTTATCTGTTTTTGGAGAACTGCACTGATAATGTTACCTAGTTTGGTGAATGAAACATCTGCAAAAAAACAGCCAAGCTCAGAGAGCACCAAGGGCTCCTCATTTCAACCCTGAGCTACAAATATATATTTATATTATTTATTATTAATATTATTATATTATCTATTTATATTATACAAATATAAGTTATGTTATCTTCCTGGACATGGGGCTTAAAAGAATACTTGCTATAGAATTATGTTTTTTTTCTTTTTGTGCCTTTGAATCAGAATTGAATCCCAACAGCTGCCTGGAAAAGTCTTGCAGTTTTCTTGGCAAGGATTTTCAGAAGTGACTTAGCCATTCCTTTTTGCCCGGGTTGAAAGACAGTGACTGGTTCAAGACAGGGGCGGGTTGCTCATTTATCTTGCTACCGGTGCGCTGCGCGCGCATCACCAAGTTTCGTGCGCACACACACCCTCGCGTGATTTTGCTTCCGCACATGTGTAAAAGCAAAATAACGCTGAAATCTCGCGAGGGGACGTGTGCGCGCAATTTTGGTGATTTTTTGCTTCTGCGCATGCATGGAAGCGAAATCTCGCTGAAATCTCTCTCATGCGCGCTTCCCCTCGTGAGATTTTGGCGTGATTTTGCTTCCACGCATGCGCGGAAGCAAAAAATCGCCGAAAAATTCACGGAAAAAGATGGCGACTCTTAGGCACCGGCAACCGACTGCACCGGGTCGGTAGCCTCTTGCTGACATCACCAGCCCGCTGCTACTGGTGAGATAGAGTGGACTGCACCGGTAGGAACCCACCACTGGCTCAAGGTCACCAAACTGGTTTCATGCCTAAGGCAGGACTAGAACTCACAGTCTTCTGGTGTCTTGTCTGGCTCCTTAACCATTATACCAAAAGGGCTTTCTAGACTTATTCTTTAATAAAATAATCTCCTTAAAGGGCAATGTAATTCAAGAACTTTATAAATTTCAAAACTGAAATGCTTGCCTCTTAAAGTGTAACTTATTCAGACTTAACACAAGCCAGCTCAGGCCATTTCCCCTCTAAGGCATAGAGTGTTTTCATAGCATCACCTAACCAAAGCTGAAGTGATAGAAAGCTTGTTATCATTTTGCCAAACTAACAGTAACAATCTTTAGATAATTGCTATGGCCCTAATGGAGAAATGATAGTCTCCTTGATTTATACAGTATATTTACTATGCGACATTGTACATTTTAAAACTAATTTTCCATATTTTTATAAAATAAAATGCTGAAATGCATTTAGAAAATAAATATAATGCAAACCACTCATTAGCTTTACTGCGTAAGCTTTCTGAGAGAAAAACACCATCTTTTAACACCAGGGTTGAATTTTTGTGCATATTTACAGTATTTGAGTAGAACTCTTGCTTCTTGCATACTTATTAAATAAACACATCAAGGACAGCACTATCTGAAGCATTTCTCTAGCTTTTTTCCCAAGGATGTCTGTGATTAATATATATCAATTTAAACTACCATTTAACTTGAAATTTATTTTCTTTCCCATCAGGAGAATGCATACTTTAATAGGCCATCGTGCAGAAATAAGCAGCGCACAATTCAACTGGGATTGTACTCTGATCATCACTGGATCTATGGACAAAACATGCATGGTACAATAGTGTATTGCAGGTTATGATAAGTTTTTATATTGAAAGGTTTTATTTATTCCCCTAAAATATTTGATCCAGCAAAAAGATTCAGTTAGCCATGTCTTTGGATTTGTCTGACCCTTTTTAATTTCTCGTCAGGGATTCTGAGATGTAGATCCAAGCAATGGAATATTGCTTCCTGTATATAATTTTATAAGAATCATAGTTCAGATTATATGCTAACAGCATATAAACTGTTAGACACTAATAGAGACAATCAGAGATACGAGCCAGGAATTCCTAGAACTTTGGAGAATGGTATGTTTCAGCCAGAGCCTCAATTATAAGATACGGGATATAGATATTAAAGATATAGGCATGATCATATTGACTATACAGTACTGGCAGACTAGATAGTCACGTTTTTGTTCAGCCATTTAGTAATATAATTGTCACACTTTTGGTTCAAAGACTAAACTCTAGAAATACCACATCAAGTGATTTTTGAGCACATGTCAACTGAGTAGGAACAGCAACAAAAATAATACACTACATATCAACCTGGCTGGAAAAGAAACATAGCTATATATTGAACTCTGGCAAACTTTAGTCTATCCCTAACAATTCTGTAAAAGAGCATTTTTCATTAAAAATTATTTCAGTAAATGTCTTATGTACATTGCTGTTATGTCATAGAAGCTATCTTTTACTCTGCTTTACACTAGCTCTATGTTCTTTTAAAGAAAAAGATTAAAGGCTAGCTATACTTGCAATGAGAGTCCAGTATAACATAAAACGATAATGTTTTTGATTGCCTGAATTTATTTGCGTAGGTTGTTTAATGCTTTCCCTCCACATTGCAGCTTTGGAATGCTTTGACAGGCAAGCGGGTGGCAACCTTAACAGGCCATGATGATGAAGTATTAGATGTTTGTTTTGATTATACTGGCCAGCGTATTGCAAGTGCCTCAGCTGATGGTAGGTGAAGAGGATTTCTGAAAAACTAAAGTGGTTTTACATTCTGTCAGAAGGTATTCCTCTCAAACTGAAGCGCAAATGATTCCTGTAGCCCTGTAGTCTGCAAATTGCAAAGTTTGAGATACAGACAACACACAGACTCATTCCCACAGCCTGCGCCTATGTTCAACAGTGAAAGGACACAGGGCAAAAAAACATCCTGCAGAAAGCACAGCTCCACAACACAGTCCTTTCAGCAGTTCCAAGAAAGCTCCACTCCCATTTGCCCTATTCAGGTGACCCCGAGGACACAGACAAACCTCCAAATGGCCTCAATGACTCTCTAAAACAGTGGTTCCCAACCTGGGGGTCGGGACCCCTTTGGGGGTCGAATGACCATTTCCCAGGGGTTGCCCCGGCATCCTCAGCTTCCCCCCCCACTGCCACAAGCCTGGCCATATCGACTCAACTCGCCCGAGCCCTCCGATTGGTCGGGAGAGGTGCCATTCAGTGAGAGGCGTTTGTAACGCCTGGCGGCCGAGCTTTGACAGCATCAGCTAAGGGGCCAGCTTTGCTTTGAATTCTGGGAGTTGAAGTCCAGGCACCTTAAAAGTTGCTGAGATTGAGAAATATTGCTGTACACTTGTTGGTTATCAAGTCTAAATACAGAAGTAGACTTGTTGTGGAAGATGATATTCCTTGTGCTCTTGCAAAGACTGGCCCGAGAATTTCTGATCTGGCATAATTACATATTGTTTTTGTGATTAATCGCTATGCTTTAATTATGTTCAATTTGTAACAATGAAAATACATCCTGCATATTAGATATTTACATTACATTCATAACAGTAGCAAAATTACAGTTATGAAGTAGCAACGAAAATAATTTTATGGTTGGGGGTCACCACAACATGAGGAACTATATTAAGGGGTCGCGGCATTAGAAAGGTTGGGAACCACTGCTCTAAAAGAATGCAAATTACCATCTGTCTGCTAGGAATATAAATCCTTTCATTCTCCATAGTGGGTGGAGCTATCATCTAGGATTGGTTGTGTGATGTGGTCAACCCATTCTGGATGATAGCTCCACATCTACGAGAATGGACGTTCAGGTAGGACAACGTTCCATTCTCCATAGTGGGTGGAGCTATCATCCAGGATGGGTTGACCACTTCACACAACCAATCCTGGATGATAGCTCCACACCTACGAGAATGAACGTTCAGGTAGGACAACGTTCCATTCCCCAGCATCCAGTCAGAGCTGAAGAAGCTTCTTGGTTGAGAAGCGAAATCTCTTCAAAGAAAAACAAAGTCCAGCTGCCTCTTGAAAAAGCACCTTTGGGACAAGCATGACCTGGATGACTGAGACTCCCCATAGATATTTAGTGTCCAGGCCAGGGGTATTCATATGGTCATCTCATTTTCAATTATTGAATTATCTAATCATCCCAAAGGAATATTTCTCATAAGTATATAACATTTGAATACATATTTTACCATACTGTGTGACATAAATTTCATCAGCAAAAGAGCTTTAGAAACTTCTAAGTCACTTATAACCACACCTTTAAAGCAATCATAGACTTTTTATTTGTTTGCATTCCAACCTATTTCTTTCAATGACGAGAGAGCACCAGGGGACTCTCTAGACTACGCATGTTACTTAGAAATAAATACCGCTAGACTGGATGATATTATTTCCAAATAAACATGTTTAGGAAAGTAGTTAGTCATATCCAGTGTATCTTATATTTTTATCAGAATTTTATTTGAATTTATTAATATTTAGCAAAAATGTAATTAAGCTATTTAGATTCTTCTTTTTTTTACCAAAGGATCAGCAAGAGTATATGATGCAGAAACAAAAAAATGTGTGGCAAAACTTGAAGGTCATACAGGAGAAATTTCAAAGGTAAAATGTTTATATGTTTCAAATTCTTTCATACTGCTATTCTAGCTCAAACTTTGGCAGTTCTGCTTATTTTTTATAAAATATTTTTCTATTTGAATATGACCAAGAAATGTTTTTTCTTTGTCTTTGAATTCTAAATATAGTTTTTTTTTCTTCGTGTCTCTAACTGTAAGTAGAAGGCAATGGCTCTCAGGGCACTCAAATTGTTACTGTCTAGTAGTTATTTGAATATCAGGTCAGGTGGGGATAATACAATAGAAATCAAGCATCACCAGTTAATAATTTGCACATTTCATTGAGATAGAGCATCCTGTGAGGTAAAAGATAGAATATACAGTAAGTTATCATCATCATCATCATCATACTCCATTTAGAAAGTAATGTAGCAACTGGCACATACAATTAACTGCCTTTCTACCAATCTTTAGAATTTTAATCATTCTTGTGTCTTCCCGTATATGCTATCAAATTTATCATGCTTTTAAATTCCTTCCTTCTTGAGTATATATTAATAGACTTATGTTTAAGCTATATATTCAAAACAAAGAGACATTGTCCAAAGCAATGTTACTAATAATGTCATCTGCAGTATTTGGCTGGCCAATCACATTTTCTTTGTACTGCCTCATCCCATTTTCATTCATCCATTCATGCTTACTGTTAACTGTTACTGTTTAACTGTTTCCACATATCATATTAATTCAGAACATTGCACATTTTTTCCTAGAACTCATATCTGCTTCTTTCATTTTTACTACTTACTGGATGTGACATGTAACCAGTGGTGGGATTCAACCGGTTCGCACCACTTCGGCCGAACCGGTTGTAAAATTGCTGGCTGGCCCCACCCCGCCCAGCCATTACTTATTGGCCTTTCATGGCTTGGTTGGTGCCTTAGAGCAGGGATCCTCAAACTACGGCCCGCCGAAGCAATTCATCCAACCCGCGCGATACCTTGAGACTGCCCTGCCCACATCGCCCCACCCACCCGCCGGCCCTCGCCCTTCGGCCAAGTGCGGGCCTTTTGTGGGCAGCCACAGTGAGCAGAGTGCTGCGAGCCACACGGGCTGGAACTGGAAGGTAAGGTCAACAGCGGGGGAGTGAAATCCGCCCTGGACCTGCCACGCTAGGATGAATTCAACCTTGGGGGGGCTGTGGACAGCGAGCCTCAGCTGCCTTTTGGGCCTGCCTCTTGGCTTCCGCGGAGCTTCCGGGCGCCTGCCACACGCTCGCCCTCCCCTCCGCCTTGGCCCCGCATCCAGCCCGCGACCAGGGAATGCATTGCCCAGTGCAGCGCTCTTCCCTGAGGGCTGCCTGCTCACCCACCCACCAGCCGGACTGGCCAGGAAAAGCGCATCACCTTGTATCTGTCCTTGGCCTCCTCCCGCCCAGCCACTGCCTTCTTGACGCGAGCAGAGGCTGCTAGTTGGAGCGAGGGGAACAACAGTGCTGGGCTCCCATGGCTGTGAGTGCCAAGGCATAACTAGAATTGGAAGAAAAGGCTGCACGGCTGCGGCAGAAAGAACCGGAGCAACACCCGGCAGCTTGGATGAGAAGACGCGAGCAAGGCATAGGATTGGCACGGTGGGATCAGTTACCGGTGAGAGCAGCCGCCAACTCGCTTGCACCTTCTCATCCAAGCTGCCAGGTGTTGCTCCGGTTCTTTCTGCCACAGCCGTGCAACCTTTTCTTCCAATTCTAGCTATGCATTGGCAATCGCCACTGCGGGAGATTAGTACTGCGATTCCCCTCGCTCCAACAAGCCACCTCTGCTCGTCTCAAGAAGCCGCCGGGTGGGACGAGGCCAAGGATGGGCGCAAGGTGATGAAAGAAGTACAGCAGACCCTTGCAGATTTTATCTGCCGGCTGGCCTCTAGGTAAGGCCCCTCCTTCTCCTCCCCTTTCCCTTCCCGCAGTATCCTGTTTTTCCAAATACCAGGGCCAGGCCGGGTAGCAATTCCCAGGGTGGTGCCCTTATGAAGGAGACTCAAGCTGTATCCCGTGGCTTGCATAAACCACTCCCACCCCTTTCTAAATGGCCACCCGGCACTTCCCTCAGGTGCCCAGGACCGGCGAGCGGCTCTTCCGGGAACCGTGGGAGGGGAGGCAGGCGTGCCGGTGGTGACGCACTTTGGTCGCTTGTACTACTGCAACCCCGAAAGCCTTGGCTGCGGCTCACAGGTGTTCTGTCCACCGGGGGAACTGAAGCAGCAAAACGCCGCCTTCCGTTGGTCCTGTGTCCCCAGGCAGAGCTCCAGGCAGAAGGGCTTGCTTTGGCCCTAGGCTGGAGCAGCAAGGAGGCAACAGCGATGGAATGAAGGGAAACCGCGTGACCAGAGGCCTGGCTACTGCAGTCTGCAAGAAAATATTCAGCGCCACCGGCATAATGGGCCTCCCCACCCTGGCGCAAGCCCTGGAGGCGGGGGAGGCAGGGGAAGGGGCGTCGGCCTGGAGGGCAGAACAAGTGGGGGACCTATGAAGGGGCTGCGAAAGAATGCACTCCAGACCCAGCTGTTTCCCCGGAAAAAGCTGCACAGCTGCTGACAATTGAGGGGGCGAGTACCAAAGGAGCAGCTCCTTGCATTGTGGCTGCTGCAATTAATATGAGAAGCCCAGCCAATGTTTTGAGCAGGGTTAACATCTCCAGCCCAATGAGTTTTCTGTTTACACTCACCACACCTGTCAATTTACCAACTCCAGTTACTGCACCAGTGAACATCGCACATCCCGTCACTATCAGTTCACCAATGAATCTCCCAACACCAATGACATTAGCTGGCCCTTTAAATATAGACATGAGACCTGTGGAAAGCATGCCTTTCCTTCCCCAGGCATTGCCAACCTCTCACCCAAAGATGGGTTCCCCCTGGGTCGGACCGGTTCACCCGAACTGTAGCAACCCACTGGTGATGTCATGATGATGTTACAGAACTGGATCGGTTGGTGCCGGTCCGTGGAGGCTGCCATCTTTTTTGGGAATTTTTTTGGATTTTATTTTTTGGATTTATTTTTTGTTTTTTTTTTCTTCTGCACATGCGCAGAAGCCGAGCATACATCGCCATCTTGTTTTTGACTTTATTTTTTTCTGATTTTTTGCTACTTTTTTTGCTATTTTTTGCTACCCACAAGGCATAGCCATTTGGCATGGGAGGAAGCGAACCAGCAGCGAGGTAAGTTAGAACCCAGCCCTGCTCTCGCCCCTAGTAAAAAAATAAACCTAGAGTAAAAAGTTCATGCTGTATTAAAAAGAATAGAAAAGGGGGCTATTGTTTAATGGACTGCTAAATTGGCAAAATGGACTGCTAAATTAGTCATGTCCACCCAGTCACATGACCACCTAACCACGCCCATAGAACCTGTTTTTAAATTATTTTAATCCCACCACTGCATGATGTAACTATCTTCAACCTATGAATTGCTACTTTGATATGGAACTGTAACAATCCAGGTAACACTAATTGATGTTTTCTGACGTACATTTTAATCCATTAGTTCATAATTAAGTCTACAACTTAATTAATCTTAAATTAGTTCATAATTATTTCTACATTTTTTACTTTTCTAATTTTGCAAAATAATTATAAGTACCATTCTGAGAAGAAAGACAGCGAATCAGTTTCTGGTGACTTGCCTGGAAAACATTCTATTTCAGTGCCCTAAATCAACTTTTTGCTAAAAGAGCATGACTAACTTAAAGCCACCTATTTGGCTGCATGCATAAAATCGGAGTAGAAGTTATGACAAACTGCAATAAAGTATTCTACTTTCTTAACTATTTTTTAAAAATATCATTTTATCATTTTTTTAAAGATCTGTTTCAATCCTCAAGGAAGTCGTATTCTTACAGCCAGCTCAGATAAGACAGCTCGCCTTTGGGAGCCCAAGACGGGACAAAGCATTCAAATATTGGAAGGCCACACTGATGAGATATTTTCCTGTGCTTTCAATTACAAAGGGAATATAATTATTACAGGTAACTAATACATAGTCTGAAATAGAATTGTTATAGTTCAATTGAAATTTTTATCAGGTAGTGGTGAATAAAAATAAAGCAATGTAAAATAAAGAGTTCCCCAGTTTTTCTTAGTCCAGAAACTTATTATACATATTGGATTAAATTAGTTGGGGTTTGGAGGGGATTGATCTATTTACATTTCTCATCTCTTACATGAGGATGAAGTAAAACAACTTTCAGATTTCAATATTTGCTTACGCTTTTGTCATGAAAAGGTTAAGCAGAAGCAGCTGAAATGTCATTACTGGACTTTGCTAAACATTGCAACAAGAGAAGACTAGGGAAGGCAATATTATTCCAGTCACATTTGCCTTTTTTTGCCTATGATCTGAATTAGACCAGACATTAAGCCATAACTTAGTTGATGTATCATATAACCATGTATGGATTATAATGTTGAGTGCTGGCCTACTCAACATTGTAATCCATGTATGAAGAATTGTAATTGCCTCATTTTACAGTTTATTTTTAACAGTTGTATTGCATATAAAAATAAGCAATATAAGCTTGAAAGTATAATTGTGGGAAGCTGTATCTTATGTCTGCTTTTTAGCTTACTGTTATAAAGCCATAGTATATAAAACTGCTTTCTATTGATCTGGACCATTAGTCTGTGTGGCACTATAGCATATTCTCAGAATTAAACAGAGTTGCCAAGATTTCAAGTAAAGATTTTTTTTATCCTTTCAGAGAGCTTTTACTGATGATATTTGGGCTGAAAATAATGATTTATTCTATAATTAAAGAATAGCACAATGGCTTTTTAGGTATAAAGCCAGCAAGATTAATTTTCAAAAAAAGAGTAATAAATGAATTTGTGAAATGAAAAATGAAGTGAATTACTTGAGATTAAGAGCATTACTGATTACAAGCAAAACAAGGATAGTGCTTGAGATAAAATAAACATAATACTTCAGTGATCCAGCAAATAAACAAACCCTTAGACTGTTGTTTAGATATTATGGTTATAAAAAAGATTTAACACTTCTCTATTTCTTCTCTATTTTTTAGGAAGCAAAGATAATACGTGTAGGATATGGCGCTAATTGAGACAAAGGCTGACACACTTCTCTAGGAATTTTAATTCAGTGTTTTTATATAGACAATAACGTTTAAAATCTGTTTTTTGCATCTGCCTTTTTTATTCTTTATGAAGCAGAAATATTTTTTGGACTTATTGTAATAATTAATTTAATTAATTAATTAACATAATTAGCTAGTTATGTAAAAATGTGTTATTGAGAAAATTATAAGAAATGCCTTTTTTCTCTAAAGATTTATAGGCTAGTTGGAGTGAGGAGGCTTCATCATACTATTAGTTGTTACTCTTGCATTCATTTAGATACCTTATCCTTACAAGGTTTAATTTTTAATTAATTAATAATTTAATTAATAAAACATTTCAATATGTATAATGTAAATATTGTAGTATTGATTGGAATGTTCTATTCGTATTTTATATTTGGGACTTAATTTTGAATTTATATTGTATAATTCTATTTCTTGATTTTTTTTAAAAGTATAGTTTATATTTATAGTTTGTCCCCTCCTGAAAGATTTAAGCTGAAATGAAAATGATTAAATTGATTTTGGCATTCAATTGTGAGAATCATAGTAGTGTTGAAACAGCATAACCCACGTCTTCTCTTTTAATGTGAACTGCCTTTCTTCTCAAGAACTGTTATGAGCCGCCCAGAGTCTCTGTGGAGTGGGTAGCATATAAATGCAACTAATAAATAAATAAATAAACTTGATGTTGGTTTTACAGAGCCTTCTAATCTGATCTGCTGCTAATTTGGGCTTCTATATGAGCAGGCTGTCCAGGAAAATGCCTGCCCCAAAGTTCATGCAATGTTGTTTATGTTGGCTCTTGTATAATTCTTGTATAAACCAGAATTAGTTGATATTATTATTTATGATCCATCATTTCTTAGTCATTAGAAATTATTTCCTACGTTTCTGTTTTGAATAATGTTAAAGAACTGTTGCTGTCAGCAAAGCATCATTGTGTTCCAAAATATCCAGATGCTGGCATAAAGCTTAGTTGTAAATGTGTGTGAATCTTTAGATTTTGTTATATGGCTCTGAAAATATCAGGTTGCTGGCTTATCTGAACTTTCTTCTACACTATGTATAGTTTCCTTTCAATAAAGAAAGCTAAAAAAGTCAGGTGAAATTTCTAAAACAGCAAAGGGCCACTATTTTCTACCTTATATAACATAGCACCTTTCCAGACGTGGAAGGTGAAACCTCATTTGTTTCTGTAGTACATACATTTGGAAAATTTATAGAAACAAAAATTAAATGAAACTATTAAGCTGCTACTAAAATGTATCTATTTGCAAGCAAAAATTCCACATATCAAAAGTGAGGGAAATATTATCTGCATAGATATAGGCTCAGAATATATGATTATATGAATTTAATCTTATATCTTACATTAGGGCTAAGTATCAATTACTTAATAGGCTTTTAGGTTTACTGGTAGTCTGATCTTGCTGGTAATGATTTGTACAGAACTTATCTCCCCCACTAAATAGTTGTACAACAATGCTTTATTTCATCTGTATCACATACAAGGGATATTCAGAATCAGATTTAGGAAAGATAAAGGCAGATTGTTAACACAAATTTATTTCAAGTCAGGCTTCAGTACTAAAATGTAATATACAGAGAGAAATGTCATCACATTGTTACATTGTTATATTATTTGTGCTTGTAAACATTTATTCTACCACTGCAAAATCTGTGTAATTCACAACTAATTTGTCATTGGTCAAAAATAAATATATTTCAACAATATATCAATCTCTAATGATGTATTATTTTATTGATTTCTGAGTGCAAACACTTACTGATAAACTTTTTAGGAAATGGCACTTTTCTAAAGCAGACCAAGGTGCTAGTCCAAAGTTCTTCTATGAACAATGGTATTCTTTACTTTTCTACATGTACTGTAGAATGATTATTTTCCATAAAGCCACTTAAATTGATAGAAATGCTGGCAATATCTTTGCTGTATCTATAAGAAAGGGCAGGCATGATTGGGAAATGGTGGTAATTATGTCTAGCCTCAATTAAAAATTGCTTCTAAAATAGTGCAAAATAATGTAATTTTTGGATACATTCTAAAATAATACTGTAGTGCAAAGCACCCCTTTTTGTGAAATAAATGTTCAATATCATAGTAGCGCCACAATGAAAACTACTAGCAATGGATATTGGCAAGTTGTACTGGAGCTATTTACCAGGGAGTAAGCTGAAGATTTTTTTTACTGCAACCTAATTTGCTTCCTTGATTACTGTATATATTAAAATCAGACTCTTTAGCTGTTACAAAGAATGTTTGAGAACTATTTTTCTGAGTAGCAAGGTACTAGCTTTTGACAAGCACATTTTTCTGTAAGAAAAATCTTATGTACTATACTTCAAATATTTACAATGAAAGGATACATTAGCTTAAAGATGTTAGAAATAAACTTAATAGTATGAAACATTTCATCAGTACAATTTTCCAATTAAGGCATAATGGAAAGCCATTATTTTCCAGGTTGGCCTAATTGAACTTATTTTACTTTTGGAGTTAAATTACTATTTAATTCCTGACTGAACCCGCTGCAAACTTACTCAGAGTACATGTTTCGATTATTTATTCAGAGATTGGAAATAGTTTTATAAAGCACATGAATTATTGTTAAAACTGGGAAATGCTAATATTTTGACAACGGCCATTCAGGCAATTGTCTAGAATTCCCAGTGAGACTCGATTCTACTAAAGGACAGACCAGCATTATACTCACTGAACAAGAGTTTTAAGAACTCATTTAAAAAGCTGTTGGGCTTAATTCTTTCAGCAGAACGGACACACTTATGGAATGACTTTCAGGCTTTTCAGTGCAGTGTCAGCATAGACCTTAATTTGCTCCTTGGGAATAGATTGAAAGCAGAACAATATAGAATTCATTTAAGGACATCTGATATGTACTCATTTGTCATTGAATAATCATTAGGCATTTAAACTATAAATACAAAGTTTTGTTTTTGGTTTTAAACTGAATTTTGTTACTGGGATTCCAGTTAGCAGTTAATACATACTGTAGCTGGCAGATTATGGGAAATGTCTTTTTCATTTAGATTTTGAAAAAAAAAAACAACCACAGTCATTATAACTGCATATCCTCTTCTTTTCAAGAGCAATGCATTCAAAATTACAAGGTCCTTCATGTAGTAATATTTTACATTGGCTCTTCACTTCTCTCTTTCTGCCCTGTCCTCACTTCCCTTCTTTGCACTGGTTTGGAACAGGGTCATGATGTAGCAGCAGAATGGATACTTTTCAGTTCTATTTATGTTGAGATTTTGAATAAAACGGGGCCACTCACAGATCACTGCCGCTTAAAATGGAATAAAAATGCAAATAATATCTTTAAGAAGGTTTTTATCCTAGCTCAAGAAGCCAGTCAAAGAGGCTTAGAGTCGGCCCTTTAGTTTCTTCATGGAGCTTGCAAAATCGTACTACAGCATGAAAGATATCACCCACTTTCCAGCACTTCTGGTGCATAAACTGCACAACATCTAAAAACTGGAAGAAAAAAAACAATTTTTAGAGAAGGTTTTGTTTTTCCCTTTTTCATCTCAAGAGATCTAAGAGATCTAAACTAATACACATTAATTCAGTTTAATTAGTGAAAACAGCTGTACCAAATATGTTGTGCATATATGAACTGCCCTAAATCATTGACTGCATTGATAGCCAGATCCACCATGCTGATTCACATTTTGCTACTGATCACTCAGCTAATGATTAATGACAAATCAAATGTTGGATAACCATTTGTCTGAAGTGGTGTAGGGTTTCTTGCCTAAGCAGGGGATTGGACTAGAAGACCTCCAAGGTCCCTTCCAACTTTGTTATTCTATTCTATTCCATTCCATTCCATTCCATTCCATTCCATTCCATTCCATTCCATTCCATTCTATATTCTATTCTATTCTATTCTATTCTATTCTATTCTATTCTATTCTATTCTATTCTATTCTATTCTATTCTATTCTAAATAATCCATATACATTTACTAAAGAATTAAGAGAGACTTGGTAGAAATGAGGACACTATTTAAAAGCAAATTGTAAAATAAAAGGTATGTATTGTTTTTCCTATAGCTGACTCTGATGAAACTGGGTTGTAGGTTTCTAAAACAGCTCAAATGTCTTTGTCAGTGGAAATTAAAACCATCCAATACAGGATCTCTATTTCAATCATAGAGCAGCACAAAATTCTAGAGAAGTATGTTTCATTCTAATATGCATCAATTAAGCATTTACCTTCTGACATTTTGTTTTCAAAATGTCAGTAGGTAAATGGGTCAAAATCTACTAGCCACATTGCACCGTACTATGCTACACTACATCATATACTACTTTTCTTTGAAGTTAGATTTTTAAATCTTCTTCCATTTTGCAATCAGTATCTAATTGTTCTTTTTCTCTTTGCTTTTCTGGACTATTTGCTATCAGAGTATGGTATTTTAACCTTAAACACACATTTTAAACATGTTGCACTAGCAAGTAGATTTCAAAAAACTAGCTTGCAGACTTGATGCATTTAATCTTTCTCACACAAGTTTTAGTAATTAATTATTTACAAAGCTGTCAGCTGTTTCTATGACAGAATTTGGGCAGCAGTCACTGAATCTGCATTTAAATAATATTTTAAGTTTCTCAAATACGTCCCCCTAAATATCTAACAGTAAGTCAGCTGTATTGAAGGTCCACTTTATTATTTAAGGTTCAGCAGATTCCTATCATTTTTGCAGCTATATTCTTACAGCAATGATATACTTCCCACTATTTATGCAACACTGGTGTGTATTGTACAAGCAACTATTTACAGTACACCATGAGCTTTGGACCACAGCTTCTACAATGCCTTCCAAAGATAATGCTGCTGATTCTGAAGTGAGTTGTTCCAAGCTACCAAAGGGCATTGGGTAACAAGGAGCAGAATATATCACTTTACATTTACCTGTTTGACTCACTACTGTAAATCTAGGTCTGAGACATGATTGTCTCTTACAGTTGTGAATGAACAGATTTTATTGTAGTGGTGATGGAAATAACTTTTAAGCAATACCGAGTAGCATGTAAATTGTAATACTATCAATTTCTGAACTGCTGTCTTGTGTGGGCATGAATCAGACACACTTCACAATACAAGTCAATGAAAGGTAAAGCACAGGCTTAAATACAAGATGTTTGGCTTTAAATCCCCAATTATCCCCGGAACACATGGTACAGAATTAATATGTCATAATCTCTTGACCTTATTTAGAGCGGTGTGAAGACAAAAAGATTTTGTGTATATACCACTTGGAGCAGCTTAAGAGAAATGATGGGATAAAGATGCAACAAATTTACAGTACCTCAATGACAAAAGCCATTTTTTTTTGCAATGCAAAACTGTAAGAAGACAAGAGTCCTTAAAATGTTATTGCAATTTTTCTGTCTGAAAAAGTGACATTTGTCTCTAAATACTGTAAATCATATCTTACAGTATTTGGCTTCACTTCAAAGTACTAGTTCTCATTCTGATTACCCATCATGACTTAGCTCCTGGATATTTATAGAGCTATGACTCCTGTCAAGATCTTGTTTGTCCCATATATTCTTCTGGAAAGGATTAATGAGAGGTGCCACCTGATATGAAGCCTCTGGAGTAGGAACCAAACAGTATACCCTCTCTGAACATGCTGAATTTCTCAGACACAGACTGCTCTTAGTCCCCCTTGCCTTTCTCGGATTATTAAAGGTTAAGCTGTTCCACTGAATGGTACACAGGATATCCTCTGGGGTACATTATTAGCTGGAAGTGGGTTTGGTATTTTATATATTTTCCTGCTTGTACACTGTTGCCTACCATAGAAAGTGGTGATGGTATATTAAACAGTGGAATCTATCCAACCATTCACAAATACCTTTTCAATTCTGTGTTCCTGAGATTTCTTAAAATAGATCATGGGTATGCCAAGCTCAGATGCAGCAATCCATTGAAGTGTAGCACGCAATTCTGCATCAGGATATTCTGGTTCCAGATCCACGTTTATCACCAAGAGATCTTTCTGTTCATTAGTAGTTTCAACAGTCAACCCAGACGTGCATGCTAAAATGTGAAAGTATTTTTTTTTTAATTTCATGAGACAGATGCTTAAGAAGGAAATTCCCCTGCCTTGTTTTATAATGTATGACTTACCTTCTATCTTTTCTGGTAGTTTCTCACAGAAAACTCCTCCTTCTGTTAAATCACTGAAGAAACAAAACAAAAAAAAACCCCACCAATGTTTAGAAGGAACTTTGGCTGTTACTACATATTCATTCTTTCATGAATCTGTGATTACTTTAGATAGATCAAGAAAAGTAATGGTTTTATTATGGATCATGCTAACAGAAACCTATTGGTAGAGCAATGGTAGGAATGAGAGATGCTTTTTTTGTGTTTTGCACCAGCCTTCATAATTCCTTGCCAAGGGAGGCACATCTAGACTCTCTTCAGTTACTTTTTTCTACCAAACAGAGGCCTTCTGATTCAGATTAATCTTAAATAGGGATAATCTGGAGCAAAACTCAAGGTAGCTTTAAATCCACGAGTCAGTGGGGGGGGGGTAGCAGATGGTCAAGGCAGAAGCTTGCAAACTTGCCCAGTTTTTGAACCTCAGTCATTAATTCCATTCCATGCCTTTATATAAGAAATAGATATTATGGATTTGAACACTGATTGTTAAGGCACACTGGATTTTTAAGATTAATTTCTGCAATTCTACTCAAAAATGTTCATTGCATTAAACTTTATCAACTGAATTCAATATTCAATATTGTGTTTATTTAAAAAAAATAAACATAAATGTCCCCACTTTTGCATTCAGAAAGATGCGTAGAGGTGTTTCGGATTTGTCTTCATTCAATTGCATGTTTGGGTTTTGATTCCATTGAATGAAATTGGACTTGAACGTGTCTGTCCTTTAGAATTGCACACTAAATATATATAGGATATGGTTATTGGAATGTAAAGAGGTTCCAAAATTGAGATACTGGAAGACGTTTGTATAAAACAACAATATATCTTTATTTTTGTGAAGTTAATGACTTATTGGAAGACCAGGAAAAGGGTAATTAGGCAAAATAATTTAATAATCATTGTGGTAGGCATCCATTCAGAGGTGGGTTCCTACCGGTTCTAACCAGTTCTTTAGAATCATTAGTAAACCGGTAATGACATCACAGAGCCGGTTCTGTCAGTGCCGGTCCGTGGGCACCACCATCTTGGATTTTGCTTTTGCGCATACGCAGAAGCTATTTTTTGATTGCTGCGGGCACGCATGCCTAGCGCAACCCTGAGTGAACCAACAGCAAAAGGATCCTCAACCCACCCCTGCAACCATTGATAAATTGTTCAGTTTTCCAGGTATAGATTATATATGCATATTTCACATACCTGTTCGGAGCTTTAATGCTTTTAGACAAATGTAATGGAAATAAATCCAAACAAGAAAATATGTTTAAAATGTGTGCATCATGTTAATTATCTTTTCATTTTGAAATTTACAGCTTCTCTTCATCTTAATTGAATCTGTTCTGAACAAGCCTAATTTGTTGCTAAGAGATATCCTCAATGAGATGAATGCAATGTATTACATTAATATTCATAGAGGTTGAAATGCAGAGGAGGGCTAGTAGCTGCCATCAGAATGGACAACTTGACAAAAGCAGTATAAAGAATTATTACTTCCCAATATTTGGAGATCATACTTTTGTTGATACAATTAACAAAGTGGCAGTTGCTTTTATTTTCAACCATATCATAAGGTAAAGGTTCCCCTCACACATATGTGCTAGCTGTTCCCGACTCTAGGGGGCGGTGCTCATCTCCGTTTCAAAGCCGAAGAGCCAGCGCTGTCTGAAGATGTCTCCGTGGTCATGTGGCCGGCATGACTAAACGGCAAAGGCGCACGGAACACTGTTACCTTCCCACCAAAGGTGTTCCCTATTTTTCTACTTGCATTTTTTACATGCTTTGGAACTGCTAGGTTGGCAGAAGCTGGGACAAGTAACAGGAGCTCACCCTGTTATGCGGCACTAGGGATTTGAACCGCTGAACTGCCGACCTTTCGATCAACAAGCTCAGCGTCTTAGCTACTGAGCCACTGCGTCCCTTCAACCATATCATAGTCCACTTTATATTCAATGTGCAGTCAAGCACATCTCCAGTATACGTTTCACAAGCATCTTTGCCAAATCAGATATCCACCACCCAAATCCAATGTATCTGATTTTCCTAAATGAGGAACTTGCAGTTCTCTGCTAAATTTCATTTTGCTATTTTCAACTATTTTTTTCTAGTTTGTTAAAGTTAATTTGAATTTCTTCCAAGCTTAAGCTCAGCTATTCACTCAGTTTTGTGTCATCTACAAATCTTACTTCCACTTTTTCATCCACAAAATAACCCACAGAGGTGGTTATGAATTCCAGTGATAATAAGACTGAATAGGAGGCATAGTAGATTTTCAGTCTACAGTTTGGAAAACAACTGTAGTCAGTCACCTGACTCATTCAGCACAGGTGACTGCTGGTTCAGATAGCGTAGCAAGCAGTCCAGGGGTAGGTTCTTCTTTTCTTCGCTGCTGGTTTGCTCCTTAAGGTGCTGTGTGGGTACGAGCGTGCATGCGCAGTGCTAAAAACCCAGCTTCTGCGCATGCACAGAAGCAAAAAACAGCTTCTGCGCGTGCGCAGAAGCAAAAAACAAGATGAGAGAGGCTGTTCAGGGGCGTGGCAGGCCTGGGTCGCTGCCGGTTCTAGCGACCCAGGCCACCAAGTTACTACCGGTTCTATAGAACCGGTCTGAACCGGCAGGAACCCACCTTTGAAGCAGTCAGAGTCAGGTAAAGGGATGTGATTAGTGGAATGTGCATGACTCATCAAGAAGAAGTCTTTTGCAGGGTTAATTAACAATTAGCAAAACCTGGAACTCTGGCTGTATCAGAGCACGCTTCAAAACTGCTTGTTTTGTTAGAAAGAACTCTCCATTATTAGACCTGCATTCCTCTGGTTCCTTTTCCCTGATTTCTCTTGCCTTGCAAATGGATCTTCAATGTATAACCCTTGGATTGGATATCATAAATGCCTCTGGCTCTAGGACTACAATGGACACGCTCATTTTGAAATTAAATTTAAACTTAAGCTACAGTAAGAGTTAGAGATGTGATATTCTTTCTCTGCATATCTTTTGCTGTTTAATTTACAACCCCTTGTATTATTTGCTAACTGATTTAAGTTTGAGCTAATAAAATGAGTGGAAATGTGTTAATGCTTCCTGCTTGTTGTAGGACTTGGGGATCTGCCTAGTGCAGGACTTGGGGCTGTAAGAGTATCACTCTTCAAAATAAACAAAAATATGTTGCTAGGTAAAAGTAATTTACATGAATTGCTGTAGACAGCGCCAACAGAAACAAAAGTAGCTATGTACCCTTAAATACTATGATAAGGCTTGTGGGGGGGGGATATACATGGATTATAGACATGAATTTGTATATGTAAATTTATTTAATATAAGGGCAGAAAGTTAATTTGCACTTTGCAATGCATTGTAATATTTGTGTGAAAGCTGGACATTTTTATTAAACAGTAATTATCAAACTTGTAATAAGCAACTATAGGGTTATATTTCTACTTGCAAGAAACAGCAACTGGAAAGCATCAAGATAAACTATGAAGCTTTGGGAAAATTTGCCACATTGTACACACTGTGAATTTTTTGATTAAAATGAAATGGTGTTTCTGTAGGATGACTCCCATCCCCAAGCAGCTACTTACTTAAATGCATGAGAAGATGGTATGTTTTCCTGATAAATTTCCAGATCCATAATGCCAAGACTGCTAGAGGTACTGCTGTTGCCATTGCTGACAATGCAAAAATGTTAATATTAATGCTAGTCTGCCCCAATATGCACTTGAACACAATGTTAACCCAAAGTGACAGGCAGAACTGCTACTTTTCTATTTGTCAGAATGAGGGCATGTCGTTCTTCTTTGCTCAGCAAACCATTATTAACAGAGCAAAAAATAAGGGAAGAAAGCAAAGTAAACTGTTAGAGTAGGTATATATCTAGTGATATTAAGTACTACTAAAGAAAGAACTAAATCTGAAGTATGTGTTTTGAAATGAAAATGTGTTTTCAGCTCAGGATAGCAAATTATCCTTTTTATAAGGCGATTTATGCCTGCATATGAACCAACTGATATTAGCAGCAAATGTGCGAGATGTATCATTTAAAAGGTATTGCTTTGAAATGCTGACAGCCGATATGAACACTTGATGATATTGGATCAATGATGATTGGTTTATATATGTTCCAATTATCAGTTGATATTGCAATGATGAAGTATTTAGCAAGTTTACATTCATATCTACTTTAAGTCTGATCGCATTGTAATCCCTTTGACTATCTTTCCAGAAACTCAGAAACTTCTTATAAAACAAGAAGCATCACCATTTGGCAGCGTGTCATCTTATATCAATCTGCAGCTCCAAATACTTGATTGCTTTGGCAGCACTGAGCCACATAATGTGAAAACTGAAAACAATAATAGTCCCTTAATACAAATTATCAATCTTGTTGGACAAATGATCCAAGAGTGCAATGGCAAATTATTTTTATGAAGAGAAAAGTCTTAAAACAGTTGTGAATTTATCTACTGTGTTTGGTATTGTGTCAGCACAGGGTTAGATGTAAGCATTTAGAAAATGTGATTGAGCCATAGAATGAAATATCTGTAAAAGGAATAGATTGTTCAAGTTATTTTTTTCTCTTATAGACTGGCCATTCAGGCCTAATAAATCTATGTAGATCTACACATAACCTGAAACTTTGTTCCTGATACTCACAGTCATGTAATAAGACTGTGCTTGACAGAAAAAAGGTGCCTTAAATAGTCATTTGTCCTCCAGACTTTTCTACTCAGATTTCTACCCTAATGGTGAATGAGAACTTGGTACAGGAGAGCAATGTGCAAGTCACCCAAATAATATGTGTGTTAACAATATGGAAAGGGGGAAAAAGCTGGATTGACCAATTAGCTTGTGCCTTAGTGTTTTTCTTATGGGAATGGAAAACAATTGCTTTGGGTGGGATTGCAATTTTTTTTGCATTATTTCCAAAGCTATAAAGAGGTCTCCTGGAACTCAGTATGAAAGCTAAACCTCTTTTTGCAGAATTCATTTTGAGAAAACCACAAGCCAAACATTTATGCGGTTATAGCTTGAAGAGTACAAGGTTACCTCATAGATCTTTCACTGAGTTGCAAATTGCTGCTTGTATCATCAGGATTGTTTGCCAGCTGGCACCAGCTGCTACATGTACTTTCTTCACTGCTGCTAAGAGGAACTGGAAACTCTTCCACTGCTGTATTGTCCACAGAGGCTTCAGATTCAGGGCAACTACACACTGTCAAACTGATTGATAAAAGAAAAGATGTTCCTGATGAAACAAGACTAACCTGTAATTCTTACAACTGAAATAATTCCAACTGTCAACACCCTTGTAGCAGTCATGGAATCATCAGACCCTAATGCAATTTATAGTGCCTTTTAAAAGATGCATCTGTTACCAAATATTTTACCAGAAAAACTAAAATGGTATTCTCTCTTGTAAGGATTGCAGTCTGCAGTTGGTACCATTATACCTCCTATAATTCCATTCCCTTCTGCTCCCTGACAATCAATTGCTTTTCCCATCTGTTTGCTTCAAGGACAGGGAAAATGGGAGAAAGAACAGCAGATTAGGAAAAGAATATAATTAAGAGTTTTAAGCAATGTGATATTTCTTGTTAGGTGTTGATGATTGTAATAAATTCATCTCTTTATCCACTATCTGATATGAGATGAGTGGTGATCAGATAATGGGACTATTCAGTGGCAATGCCACAATTTTTGAAAATTCTCTTTACGGCTGCTTTCCTGGGTGTTTATCTGGATTAATTTTAAGTACCATGCAAGTCCTCATTTGTTAAGGCATTAATAAAGCTGTACATCTCTTTTAGGTTAAATCTGTATTTTATAGGTGCTACTTATGATTTTTAGATTCATTAGTAACTCCTGTTTGTTTTGTTTCTTGGTTTTACTATTCATAAAAATATAAAGGAAAGTTATATATAAATATTTTACTTAATATAAAAACATTTCCTTAAAGCCGTGACGGTGAACGGCACGCGTGCCACAAGTGGCACGCGTAGCAATATCGGTGGGCACGTGAGCTCAGTTCCCAACTTCAAATGGGCCATTTCTGGCCTCCAGAGGGGGAAGGCTGTTTTCACCCTCCCCAGGCTCCTAGAAAGGCTCTGAAGCCTGGTGAGAGCAAAAAAACGGGACTTCCAGTCCAACTGGAAGTCAGCAAATGGAATGTTTCTGGCCTCTGGAGGACCTCCGGGGGGGGGGAGGCCGTTTTCACCCTCCCCAGGTTTCTAGAAAGGCTCTAAAGCTGGGGAGAGTGAAAAATGGGCGTGCTGGAAGCGGAGGGGGATTTACATGTGCATGTGGGGGGTGCATGTAATTATAGGTGTGGGCATGCGCGCACGTGACCCCCCGCGCTCCACCCCCTTTTGGCACACGAACCAAAAAAGGTTCACCATGACTGCCTTAAAGGAATAGTCTCAGGTGCAGGCCTGGCAATTTATACTATCTGTCCTTTTTCCGTGAAAACATATAAATGTTTTCAGGATCAGTTAAGAGCCCTATTGTGTAAGTTAGTAAGATCAATGACAATAATTGGGAAAGACTGATAAAGTGTCCAAGTTTTTTGTGAGATGATATATTTCTTCATGATTGAAACAACTTGAACCTTCAATTCTAGCTCAGTTATCTGTATATTTGGGAAGCTTCAATATCCAGTATTTTAAAAAGTATTCCACATAAAAGTAAAATAAAGTCATCCTCAAAATATTTTTCTCATCACATGGTTTTCAAAAAGAAGTTCTATACTGCAATCTAATTTAAATGGGAAAAATCATTTTGCTGTTGTCATTGCTAAATGGCTATGAATCAGAAATCATTTATAATTTACAACAAATGCCCCAATATATAAGTAGATCCTAAATTACATCTGCATACCTCTGCTATTCAAACAGATTCCACATAAATCCCATGTAGTAGCAAAGATGATGTTTGTGCAGCAGAATTGCTGCTAGAAAAAGCAGTGCTCTATAATCTGCTTTTGATTTCAAAACTTTCTCTGACCTTCTAACTCAGCTATATTTTGCCCCACCAATGCAGAGGTGGGTTCCTACCGGTTCTAACCAGTTCTTTAGAACCGTTAGTAAATCGGTGATGACGTCACGGATGCGACCCTGAGCGAACCGGCACCAAAAGGATCCAGAACCCACCCCTGCACCAGGGGTGGGTTCCTAATGGTGCGGTCCAGTGCGTAGCTCCGGTAGGGACCCGCCGATAACACAATTTGCGTGTGACTGCTCCGGTATCGTCTCCACCAGGCAGTCGCGCACGTCACCATCTTTTTTAATGAATTTTTGGGTGCTTCTGCGCATGCGCAGAAGCAAAATCTCGCCAAAATCTCGCGAGGGGACATGCGCGCAAGAGAGATTTCAGCGAGATTTTGCTTCTGCGCATGCGCGGAAGCAAAATCGCATGAGGGGGTGCGCACGAAGCATGGAGAAACGCGGAGCAGCGCACCGGTCTCGGTAAGTAAGCAACTCGTTCCTGCCCTGCACCAATGCCCTCCTTCCTGCCCAATTCCTCAAGATTTTTCTTCTGCTCTTTATCCAAGAAGACAGGCACTGGCAGCAGTGAGACAAGAAGGAAAGGACATAGGAAAATGACAGAGCCAGGAAAGACATGAGGAGAGGAGTGACACTGTGCACTTGCTGCTGTGTTTGGAACAGGAGGGGAAAAGAGAAAAAGAAGATTGACTTGAGACAAGTCACTGTGCTTTTCATCTTTGTGGCACCAGTATTAGATTGAAAGAAGTAAAAATGCTGCATTATTAGTAAGTAGTCCTCGACTTATGAGCACAACTGAACCCAAAATTTCCATTGCTAAGGGAGGTTAAGTGAGATGCACCCTAGTGTGCAATCTTTTCTGCCAGTCTTAAGCAAATCACTGCAGTTATGTGAATCATGCGGTCATTAAGTGAATTTGGCTTGCCCCATTGACCTGGCTTGTTGGAAGCTGGCTGGGTAGGTTACAAATGGTAACCTTCAGGTTGCAAATGGTAACGGTAATCATATGACCCCAGGAAACTGCAACTGTCAGAAATATATGCCAGTTGCCAAGTGCCCAAATTCTGATCACTTGACCACGGTGATGGTTCAATGGTTGTAAGTGTGAAAAACAACCATAACTCACTTTTTTCAGTGTCGTAAGTTCGAACAATCACTAAACGAATGGTGGTAAGTCGAGGACTACCTGTAACAAGAGTGTGCAGCAGCATGTGCTCTGGTATCCATGATCAACAGTCGACAAGCTAGCTCAGGGGTGTCAAACTCACATCACGGCGTCATCATGTGACGTATCGTGACTTTTCCCCCCTTCGCTAAACCAGGCGTGGGCGTGGCCAGTGCGTGACTTATCTGGCCTGCGGGCTGCGAGTTTGACATTCCTGAGCTAGCTAATAATCAGCAGCTACCAAGAAACCAAAGTATTTCATTTTTTAAAATTCTTCATCCTGTTTCTTGGATTTTCTCCTCTATTTTCATCCTTTGTTTTGAACTGGCTTCCTTCTCCTTGCCTAATTTCTAAGCTTTCTAAGTTTTTAATTATGCCCTTTCTTCTGTCCCTTCATATATCCCTTTTCTTGTTCTTCATACTTCATACTAGGGTTAATTTTTGTAGATTTTTTAAATCCTGTTTTCTCTTTCCAAACTCATGATTGCTGGTTTGGTGGATGATGAACTAGGATGCCTACAATTCCCCAACATATCTGCATGCAATATTCTCAGTTGCCTTTGTGGTAATTATACAATTGATAGTTGCTTTTCCCTTTAAAAAATATACTTTGTTATGACTAAGAAGGAATGTATGAAGATGATGTGTGTGTGTGTGTATCTGTGTAGGTCAGAGTTGTGAATGCATGAAAAAGCAAATCATGAGTAGTTATTTCAAATCTATTAAAATATTGAACTATGTATTGTAAATATACTACATTTTCAATTGCTTGTATTTTTTTTAACCCACTCACTCACTACTCTACCTACTATCTTGGAGCATGGCCCAAACAAACTCTAGGCTTAGTCAAGGTTGAAAAAAATGGCAAGGCTGCTTCTTTACCTCTTGCTTTCCTGCTAGTGCACTACTAGTTTGTCTGCCATAGAGCCTTACATTCTTCTTTTGGGGAATGAAACTTACCCATGGCTTTTTGAGGAAATTAGCTGTTGTCCTGAATCAGCATCTATGGGTTTCCCTTTGAGTAGATCTTCTCCTGCTTTGCCAGAGGTAACATTAATTCCATTTAAAGGCTCTGAGACATTATCAAGGTCTTGTCTTTGATCTGTTTCGATCTGGATTAAAGGCACTTCCCTGAGGCAAGAAGAAGAGCTCATGTGTTTTATAGGAAACAATCCAGGGAATGAGGCCTGCTGCTCTTTCTCATCTAAATATCTTCTGTCTCCAAGTGGTTTAGAGTTGTTTTGCATCCCTGATGGGATATGGCTGCTTTCTGTGACATGATCTTTCTTTGTGGAATCTTGGGGGACGGCAATTAAAGTTTTCCCACTTTCAACAATATTTGCAGCGAGTCTGTGTGCATATTGCTGAACATGTGGTGGATGCTGTTCAGGCTGTGCAACCTCCCCGCTATCTAGAATTATTTTGTTCTTGCACATCAGAGCTTTAATGGAATTTGCCCAGGTCTCGTGAATGAGCATGTCAGTTACCTGATCAGTCCTACATCTTTGGTACAGGTAAGAATCTGATTTACAGAGTCCTGAAGAAGACGCTGTGTTGACTGGATAGACGTTTAAAGAATCCCGGTAGCCACTACGAGAAACGCCATCTAATGACTTTGCCTTAATGGGCATATTTACTGTTAGCCTAGATGTTGAGGATCTGTTGTCAGGGACTGAAGATTGTCTGAAACAAAAAGATGATCGTTGAAAGGGAAGTAATAAGCTGCTGCTCCATTCCTTTGCATTCTTAGCAGAATATACTTTTTCTTTATGTTCTTTTTCAATTTCCCTTAACATGTACCTATAAAACTCTTCAGTTATGCTTTCGGTGCTTGACTGTTTGGATGGGCAACTTGGCTTTACATTGAGGTGGCCATTCTTTTTGGTGACTTGTTGCAGTGCAGATGTTATAATATTATTGGCATTTTTCCCAGCATAGTAGTCAAGTAATAAGTCAAACTCTCGGCCTTCAGTTTCCATCTGGTTGACCATAAACCTTGAAAACTCATCGGTAATGCTTTCACAACTAGACTGCTTGGAGACCGAACTAGTCCTGCTTATTGGCTGTCCTAAAGTGTTTATGAGAGCCAAAGTATTTACAGACCCTTTAGAATCCAAGTCCTCCTCTGGAATGCTTTCACAGCTGGATGCACTGACTCTATTCCATCGGTCACAATGGAGCCTATTTTGAGGATGGCTTGGATTCTGCCATACATTATCAGCCACAGAAAACTCAGCTAAATTCATAATTTTAGCAGCTGCTTCATTTGCAAAGTTATTGCTCAAATCGAGGGTGTCATCAAGGTTAACTGAGTCATCCACTACCCTATTCATAAGCCATTCTTTTAATTCAGGATGTTCATCAGTTTTTCTTTTGATCTCACTGAGTCTAGGTGGCCGATGTTTTCTCACAGTTGATCCGCTGGTTTGGGTTTCCTTTTTCCTTTTCATAGGTCGACATGGCAGAGCCTGGGGCATCAAATAATCACTTCCTCTTTGCCATGCACAGAACCAAGGCTGCTTGCCATTTGAATTATCAAGGCAAATGGCAGCAATTTCTGTTGCCATGGAAACCACTGTTTCTGCCAATTCTTCTGCAAAATCTGTTATGCAGTATTTATCTGCTGGATGCATCAAATACACCAGAGGTCGGGTAGGCAGAATACCTTGATTACCCAAGAGAGGCACACTAAGCTGCCTTTCATTGTACCACGCAGCATCACATGTGGGCTCTTCATGATTTTCTGTTATTATGGAGACACTGGAAGTTAGAAATTCTTGAAGGCCATGTATCCCTTCACTGCCTAATGTCTGGTTTTCTCTGCCACTAAATGGAGAGAGTTCTGCCTTCATGTGATTGCTATTCGGATTTATGGGCCTGCAGCATTCTTTTGTAATTCTTTTCAAATACCTTTTCTTGGAAGATGTTTTTCTGGAGGGTGAACTCTGAGCATTGACTGTAGAGAGAGATTCCAAGGCATTTGGCACAATTTCCTCTTTGATATTGTTCACCAAATTTGTCATTAATAGACCATCCTTGTCATGGAAATTACTGATGAGCTTATTATTGTAGCAGCTTGAGGACTGATGCAATACATCATTTTTTGCCACTTTTGGTTGGCAGTCCATTACCTGTTTGCTAAACTTACCTGGAATGAAAGTGTTTGAGCATTCATTAAGCTGTGTAATGTCATTCATTTTCTTGCAAGTGAAGTAAAATACATTAAATAGAAGCTGATTTGCAGTTGCAGTAAAAAGATCTTGTGTGCTTTCTAAACATGCATCTGTGTTCTTTTCTGAGCATTGTTTCTTTCTAACTTCCTCCACAGAATGCCTGAGAATAATATTGGACAAATTCTGAGCGAGTTCATCAACAATGACTTCATCCAAGAGGGCGGTAGAGGGCTTTGTTGCAGCCTGAACTATTTTTCCATTTACAGACTCCATAAATTCTCCCATAGTTTTGTATGCATGAGGTCTAGTTAATACTAGAGATGCCTCTTTGAACAAGACTTGTGCAATGCTATTGTTCAGATTCTCCATAGTGCTTCCAGTGGCTATGCTACAATGGAGTGTAACAGCTGCTGATGTCTCAGCTGCAGATAAGAGTCCACTTGAAGTTACAGGATACCTATCTTTTTTTTCAACAAGTCCATGAACAGCAACTACATTTGCCATCTGAGCCATGTCTGAAAGGTCAGGTAGAAATGAGTAACTCACAGAGTTACAATTACTGTTGGTAATTCGGGACGTTTTTTCCTCCACTTCACGATTACCCACAGTCATTGCAGAGCTTGGGGATTCGTGTTCTCTGAGCATTTTTGCAGCATGTGGACTTGAAATGGTACCAATGACAGTAGCTGCATAAGCCAAAGCTACCTCCAAAGGACTCTGAGTACTTTTACTAGGACTATTGTCTTGGTAAAAATCTGCACCAGAAGAACGTTCAACTTCAGACCAAGGATGTAAGCTTGGAAAGTTAGACCCGGGCCACTCAGACTTATCAGAACCATCTGGACTCTGAACAATAACGATTTTTGGAAGTGCATTCCATGACCGACAAGCCATTTCATTCTGTGTTGCACATGCTGTTGAAGTTAAGGGGTTGCTGACAGAGATGCCGAGAGCAGTTTCTTTGGTAAAAGTTGGTTGAGACAATCGAATGAATGCATCTTGCAGGACAGACTCTGCCAAATTTGTAGCAAACTGACCTGTAGGAGCCTGATCATTTTGAATGAGAGGATGAGGTGTTCCTTCAACTCTACAGTTTAATGTGTCCAAATGACTTTTTTGTTCTGCAGCTAGATCATCCAATAAAATCACATCCTCCTTAGTTGTTATGGTCAAACATACATTTTCTGATTTGTTGTTATCAGTTTTGCAAAAGTCCTTCTGATCATCAGTGCTGGAGAGTGGCCTACATTTCTCAGTTGTATTATACTTTCCAACTTTCCGATGAAGCTGCTTAGTGGCTTCATCTACAGTTTCTAAAACATTGTCTTCAGTTTCACTATTATATTCTTCTTCAGATGACTCTGAAGATCTAGTAGAAGCCGTGCTATCATGGCTAATGCAGCTACCTTTCAGGAAAAAGGGCACTTGGGCCTTTTTGCAATGCAAGTCTTCACAATCTCCTTCTCTGTACTTTTTGAATTCAGCTGCAAGATGCAGATTTTCCTCACCTGGAAAAGAAAAACAATACATTAACCTGCAAAAGCAGTCAGATTAGTGGCATTTCCAAGTCTGATGAAAAGGAGAGAAAAGCATGCTGTAGAATGATCAAATATCTCTCTCATGGATGATATTTAATGACCTGGAGGTTATTAAAAATCTCCTTCCATGTTACGTAAAAATAAACCAGCAGTCAGGCAACATGCTCAGACTAGCAGTTAATAGATAGCGGTGAAGACCATCTGTAGATATTCAGATACCATGACATGTCCATACCTATGAAAGTTCAGATTTGCTCTCCGAAGCAAAAGTTAGACTTTAAAAAAGCAGGATAGAAAGAGTATTGACACTTTTGAACTTTGGTATTAGAGAAGATTCTTGAGATGGATAGTCAAGGAAACAGAGAAATGAATCATAGAACAAATCAATCCAGAATTCTCACTCAAGGCATAAATTACCAGATTCAAATTATCATACCCTGGGCATTTATGTGAAGACTCTAATTTTGTCTCTCTTTACTTTAATTTTGAGAAAGGTGATAGCAAGAAGAGAGTGATCAGGAACAAGGAGGACACTCAAATACAGCATTCATAGCCGCACTATTGAAGGGTCTAAAAGAGTAGGAGGGATAGATAATCCTGAAGAAGGTCTATGCTAAAAATGGATATCAGCTTGATTGCACATTCAATCATCTGCTCCTAAATAACAGAGATTGTTATGAATCAGCACTCAGACCTCCAGATTTTACCCTGTTTATATTCATCATCCTCATCTTCAAAGTGTTCTGATGCTGTGAGAAAATCTTCTTCTATTGAAGATACCGAGCAGTTGGTATCATCTTCTAGTTTCAAGCTGGTAACCTCTATATGCAGCTGATTTTCCTGCACAAGCTCCAGGCCAATCAGAAACTTGTTTATTTCAAAGATGATGCAGCTTGTGTTCTTCCTTCGGTTTCCTCTTGCACACTGAAGAAGACATACATCTGAAAGCCAAGGACACTAGGGGAGGGAGGAGGAAACAACACACAGAGATTATGCACAGAGATTATGCAAATATGAAATAAAAATAAGGAATATTTTATTCATTCTTTCCACATTCCCAAGGTATTTCTTGGGTAAAAATATCACATTCATAAAATTTATAAGATGATGTATATTCTGCTTGAAGAGCTATAATCCTAAACTCAGAAGTATGCTCCACTGAACGTATGCATCATATAAATAGCCAGTATGTTCAGGTTATATATGCTTGCATGACTTTGTTAAACTTAATGTCAGATTCTGTTCTTTACTATACTCTCAGATTCATTTTCTGTTTCAAGGTCAAAAGATATTGTGTAATTTGAAAGAGGATAGCTCAAATACATCTGCCCAAAATAGGAGCCTGATTCTAAGTATAATTAGCCCTGATACAATCCCAGAATAATAACAGAGCCATTTAGTTCTCATCCAATTAAATCTCTCTTTTTTGATAGTACATACATGGATGCCAATGGATGAGTGCCTGTAATTATAAATATTCTGAAAATGCCTACTGTAGATTAGTTTGAACACTTAAAGAAATGCAAACAGTGCATGGTCTGGAAACATTAACAACATGGCTACAAATTGGCTATTTTCTGTAGGTGAGTGGTGGTACCTGATATTTGTCCTTATAGTTATAATTAGGTTGAATCTAATGCTTTATTTCATGAAAAGAAACTTGCACTCACATTGGAATCTCTTCTGGTCATGAAAATATCTTTTATATGAGAACAAATCTCATTCCATTAATGTACGCTCCTTCCATTCATAAAATTAAAAAATGTAATATGATCAAAAATCTGTTTTATTAAAAAATGCCTAGATAAAAATTCTTGAAATACTGTATACAGATTCATATATATACTGTCTTCTGCTTCAGCAGCAATCAGGTTTATAGTAATGTTCATTTAGGACAAATCCCATTGTGTTTAACTATAATTTAAAAATATGCATAGTGGCTTCATGTAATCCAGTGTCTCCAGATGTATTTTTAAATATTAGGATCACAATATTGTAGTGCAGGCATACTGTATACAAGTTGATTTTATGTGTTCCATTCAAGGGAATTACATGTAATTTAAATCCCAAGGCAGTGGTTTGATTAAACTGATCAGCTATTGATCATCCATATATACTAACTTCCCACCCTACACATTTGGTACCATGTGTGTATATACTCCCTCTCCCTCCCTCCCTCCCTCTCCCCCCTCCCGTGTATCTATATCTATATAGAGAGCTAGAGCTAGAGCTAGAGCTAGATATAGATCGATCTAGATCTAGATCTATTTCTATATGCTACCTCAGTAAGTTTCTGCAATTATTTCTGAAATATTGATCAGGGCATGAATGCATTTCTAAAGGTTAATTCATAAAAGTTCATACCTGGGGCACTTCAAAATCAGCCTGAAGATTTTGTGAAGTTAATCCACTCAGGAAAATAATTTCATTGTCGTTTGGTGGCTGTACATTCATTGAGGCAATAAACTTTGGAAGATTTGGGGAGATATTGACCAATCTCTGAAATACAAGAATCATGACCTTGAGGCAGACTGCATCGTATTTGTTAAGATAGACTTGCTATCAAATATAAAATAAGTGTGATTGCTGGCATCCTCAAAAATGATCTGAGAATGAATTTCTCATTGATAGTAAATGGAGGTGAATTTTAAAATGGTGATGTTATACGATCACACACTTTCATCCATCCAGAAATTTCTACAATCCAGATGTGAGAAGCAAGTAGTCATAGTGTTTGAGCATTGAATTTCACAATTAATTGGATTCATGTTCAATTTTTCATCTAAGAAGCTCGAAGCAACATATCTAAGGAGGTTTCTTAACTCTTCTCTCCACTACAAACATCCTGTGAGATAAGTTGCGTGCAGAAGAGTTATTGACTGAACTCACACCATGAGCTGCAAGGCTGCATGGGGATACTGTTGGATCTATTCCTACATGAATCCTACTGCATGTGTACTAGAAGAACACTTGCCTGTTTCATGAATTCACTGTTGTAATCAGCTTTGCCTGCATCCAGATTCACAAAGCATACCTGTAATAAGAGCATGAAAGACAAATGAAAAAAAAGAAAAAAAGGAGGGGGGAATAGATTCTAACAGATCCGGGGGGGGGGAATCTATAAACCTATTTGGAGACAAAAAATTAACTCATTTGTCCAAAGTCCTTTTGCAGAATGACAACTTCTACCACAAAAAAGAAGAAGGACTTTATTAAATTAATCTGGAATATAAGAAATTGATTTATTTTTTGTCCTTCCTAATCTGAGTAGCTGGAATTCTCCAATGACCCAGGGTGAATTTTTTATACTATACACAGTACTATTCAATGTTCCTATAGAGGTGCATATGGGTGTGTATTACAAGTTCCTCTTTGGAGCACACATTTGATGACATCCACCATTCCTCTTTACTATTGGTAAATTCATCTTTGTAAAACTGTAACTGACAGTGAACAAATCAATTGAAATTTTCCACTACTCTCAGACCATTATCATAAATATCTTTCAAGTAAAAATTATATACTTTATAAAAAGCATTAATAATGAGACTGGTTTAGGAAGAAAGCAGACATGAGATTAGAGAATGATGATTTGGTAAAAATAGAGTGGAGTGGAGAGTGGAGTGGAATGGAAAGAATAGAATAGAATAGAATAGAATAGAATAGAATAGAATAGAATAGAATAGAATAGAACAGCACTGTAGAATAGAATTCTTTATTGGCCAAGTGTGATTAGACACACAAGGAATTTGTCTCTGGTGCATAAGCTCTCAGTGTACATACAACAATAGTGATAGATCTTTATCATAGTCATTGTAAAAATACATTCATCATAAAACATTAGATACAAAACTTAGTGATAGTCATGGATACTATGAGTTTATTATAGTTTAATGGTGATATTTCCAATATCATATCATTTGTATGTCAGTCTCCTAGTCTGATGGATACTCAGATTTTTTCACACATTAATAATTTTTCTTTCATAATTGTAATGGTAACTGTCTGCTCTCGGTGCCAAGATCAGTATAAAGCATTAGACTCATATATTAGGCTAGGTTATACAGAGGTAGCCCTGTAAATTACTTGTCCTGTTCATATGGATTTTTTTCACCTTGTGTTTTGGAGGATATATAAAGAATATATTTTGTTCAACTGTCTAGAACAGACTGGTTCTATGGTTACAGTAGGTGAAGAATGCCACTTTGAATGAAGGGTGTATTCATAAAAGACATTGGTCTACCTTTTTCTGTATTTCACTATCAATCCTGTAATTTTTTTCTCATAGTGTTTTTCCCACTACAAACATGTTTCTTCTAGATAATCATTTTTGACTGAAGAACAGTGAGTTTTTGGATGGGGTGGGACACATAATAGAAAATCAGGAGGATTTTGTTCCAACCATAACTTTTCTACTCAACTGGCATAATCTGAATCTAACACACTAATCTACTACTACCTCTTCTTAGTAGTCAATCTATTTGCTAGTTAGGTATACCCGTATTGGTATATGCCACATTGCTTTCCACTGCACCAGCCCAGTTCACATGCCCTATTTATCAAATCATATTCACATTTCAGTTTTGTTGGTCAGATTGGAAATAAATTAAAAATGCATTATGGAAGGGATTGCTATGCTTTCATGAGGAATGATTTCAAATAAATTTTCCCCACAGTATTATAATGGGTCATGAGGAGCTCAAAATCTTGGCTCCCTTGAGTGCTTTTAGCATTTGGATGAACATCTTTTGCAAATACTGGAGTCAGCTAAAGGCTGGGAATGAAAATATTGTTCTATATTATATTTCTTTGGAGAGAAGCAAAATAGAGCTCCAGAATTCATAAAGGTAAGGGCAAAAGGCCAACTTTTCTCAAATTTAGCTTCAGCTTTTCATTTCTGAAATGAAACTCTATGCCTTGTTTTTAATATTGTAAGAGGCATCCTAATGCAAAAAAAAAATTGATATCTTCAGCAAAGTAGTTATCTGCTCTCCCTGTCTATTGACCAGCTCCAATTCTTCTGAGGGGCATCAAAATGCTGAGCAGACACCTTTCATATAAAATAAATTGCATGTATGTTTAGTTGAAATTACTGGGGAAAGCAAAAGCACCGGTCTGCTGCCTTACCGCCCTTTGACAGAACTTGGCTATGTCAGTCACTGATGATTGATACCAAACTTCTGTTTGTCAGATTGCCCTCTGCTCTGACAAACAATTTTCTGGCAGATTTCCAGCCGAACTTTTAAAACTCTCCTCTCCGCTTCTCAATAAATTCAGAAAAAAGCCTTTTTATGTTACACTGGAGATGAACTCAAGACTCCATTCCACCTCCTAAGGATGATGACCCTCCAGTCTAGTTTAATAAAGAACACATCATTTGGTTGTTTTCTGGTAGATATTTTCAATACCAGGCTAGATACCGTAATAACATCAGGGCCCATGACAGTGCATTTTGACATCACAAAGGGAACAACCAAGCTCTGGAAACAGCAGAACCTAACAATTCAATCTTGTTGATATATATTCCCTACTATTGGAAAGAGCATTCAATGAGGAATTGCAGTGGTACAGTGTGTGTTTGTGTGCGTGGGGGGGGATGCCTCAGGATTCTACTTTTTCTCCATTCCTTTTCAACATCTACTGAATCTGCTGGCTGAGGTCATCTACTAGTTTGGGGTTTGGTATCATCAAGACGCTGATGATAATAATTATATCTTCCAACTACAGACCATCCAAGTGAAACTGTCATGGTTCTGTCATAGTACCCGTCCTGTTTGGATGGGGAGGAACTGTCTCTAACTCAATCCTAGCAAGGCTGAGTAGCTGTGTGTGTTTGGCCAACCAGATCTGGGAACACTGCATCTTTGAGCTTGGATGCATAGCACTTCTCCTTTCAAGACTGGTATGCAATCTGGGGGTCTTCACGGATTGAAACTCCTGCTTGAAGACCAGATATCAGATGTGGCCAGAAAGGTCCTTTATCCTTCTTGTCAACTACCCAGAATCACTTTTTGTGAGATGGACAGCTATATACATTTGCTAAATACTGTAAATAAGCAAAAAAATACATTTACATGATTACATATAAGGCAGTATGTGAAAATGTCATGTCTTCTCAATTAATTATCCATTTTGGAACAATTTTATCAGAATGACCTTTGGGGTTATTTGACCTGTTTGCTATTATGAATTAGACTATAGTGAATGTAATAATATGATATAAGAGTCACTATTGAATTGCAGAGCCTTGAAAATCTAAATTATGAAAAATACAAATAAAAATCACAGTATATTAAACTGTTCATAATATGACCTAACATTTAAAAAAGGACAGTCCCAATAATAATTTCCAAACAGTATGCATATTTCTTATCATAGTATCAGACAGAATTTTATTCTATCAGATATTTCACTTGAAATATCAAGTGTCAATATCAATTTAAACAAGTGCTAGAATTATACTTATTGCAAAATCATGTCTTTTTTTAAGAGCATTGTTGTAAGTATTTATGTATGACTGTATTGACTGGTTTAACTATTTAAAATTCTAAAGATTTACCTCTTGGATTTCCTGTGACTTAAAACACTATCCTGCTGTTAACTATGCACAATTTTATGGTACTTGCAGCTGTGACAATTAAATGCTTGAAGTAATGAATCACTGTAACATTGTACAATAAACACATGGCTGCACACATAAACCAACCGATATTCATGGAAGGGTGGATGGAAGGGGGGGGGGTTTACTTGGTTATTTGCAACAACAACAAAAAGTGAACATTTCCCCCTCTATGCAGTGTGTATGTTTGTGTGTGTAGGTATTTAGAGCACCAATTCTAAAGCTTTTCTTTTGTTTCAGCCGCTGACGCAGCGACTATATATCACAAATGGCTAAATAAAATTATGGATTTTTTTTACAAGCTTATCTGTATTTAGTTTCATCACTGTTCATTCAATGTTCTTATACTACTCAGCTTAGTATATGTTTCCATACCCATGCAGGGTTATAGGTGTAAACATATACAGTGTGGTCACTATTTATTTAAAATTCTGAAAAAGCAGTTAACAATCGCTGTCATTGTCTTCGAAACAGGATTTTTTTCTTAAAGAGACTCTTAATCCTCATGTAGTGTGTCCTTCGCAGAGTCTATTCTCCATTTTCCTTAACACATAAAAAAATGTAAGAATTTCTGTTGTTGTTAGCTACCAGATTTTTGATAATAAGCCATCTGAAAATAAAATTTCTTGGTACTAGTGGTATCAAAATGATAGTATGACTGACAAATATACCCACTAGCAAAAAATACCGAAGAATCCCAGGTTACTTTAATTGGGTAGCAGCTTTCAGACTATATTTTTAAAATTGTCATTTACACCTCATATTTACAGCTCAAGCCAGAGAGCCAATTTGGTTTTGTGGCTAAGATACCAGGCTACATAAAAGGAGCCTGTGAGTTCTTATCCTGCCTTAGGCATGAAAGCTGGTCAGTCAATTCCTGTCACAACCATGGATCAACATTCAGCTGCTCTGGGAAAAAAGGACCCTGCACTTGCAGGAAAATGCTAGGAAGAAAAAAAAACAGTTTAGTCCACTCAAACACATAATTAATAAGCTGCCTGCCATACCAAGCAATAGCACTACATTTTCTCAATGCTGGGTGACAGGTATATATTGCATATAAATAATCATCCAACTTGAAGCAGTTTCTCACAAGCAGCAACAATAGTGATGCTGATATGGGAACTAGACCCTGCAACAAATCAGGATGTCTTCTTTGCCCACGTTTGCCCCAACATCGTCATCACAGCCCTATAATTTTGTAACAGTAGCACCTTCACATGCTCTTCTTCCAATGTGACAAATGCCATTATTTGCCAGCACTGCTCCTCTGGATTCTACATGGAACAAAGAAGCCGGACTTTGTGCAAAAGAATAAATGGACATAATTTTAACATTGAAACTCAAAATAAGGACAAAGTAATAGCAGAGCATTTAACCTCCTTGGATGCTCTTTGGATCTCACAGTAGCAGAACCAGCTATAGCTCATTTAAATTGTTGAACTTACATCCATCAAAAGGATTCAGCCAAACTCAGAAGACCTTAATAAACACAATGTTTTTAACACAGTACAATTGCTATTTAGTAAGATATTCAAAATCTGTCTCACATGTAATCTGTATTTACTTAACCCCTCATTCCCCATTGTCTCTCATCTCATCCCAAATTATACCTTACATCAGTCTAGCTTCTCTATCAATCGGATGAACTGAGCTGCAGCTCCCAAAAGCCTTATGCTTTTTAAAAAACAAAGTTGGAAAAAATGCTACCAGGCTTTTGATTTTTGACTATCATAAATCAAAATAATTCTCCTCCAATAATTCATACTAATTTTATACAAGCCTTTTTGCACCGAAGTATTGAAGATTAATATACAAAATTTTACTGCTGTCCTTAAGTTCACAAATATATTTACGTACATACATTCCTGAAATATTTTCCCCTAAACCACTTGTTCTAGTGTGCCTTTTTTTTGTTCTCCATTTATTTGAGGGTGGGGAGGAGGCTGCCTTTGAGTCGGTCTTGAATCCTGATTGCCTGGACAACTCCTTAGGGTTTTCTTGGCAAGGTTTTTCAGAAGTGGTTTGCCATTGCCTCCTTCCTACCCAGCTAGGTTCACACCTAAGACGAGACTGGAACTCAGTGTCTCCCAGTTTCTAGGCTGATGCCTTAACCATTACACTAAACTGCCTCTTTTTTTGTTCTCTATTATACTGACTTTAATTTCAGTGCTTTGTCAATACAGTGTTTCTTTCAATATTTTAAAATATATTTTGTCTATTTATGTTTGCTCTCCTTTTCTTAGGCAACTAAAATCTGACATTTTTTTAACTTCTAAATAATGAGGACTGTTCAGGAACAGAAGCCTACAGAATGAAATCAAGTCCATTATGCATGTGATGCATCAGAAAAATATATCTAAAGGATCATACCGCTTTGGACTCCAATTGGAAGACCAAATGGAAGACCTCCAAATGGAAGACCTTCCATCATATCAAATCAACACAAAACTTTTGTATCTTGTAAACTAGGACAATAAATTGAGGGCTGGATGAGAATTGTTCTCTTTGAAGTATTTTCATTTTGAAGGTTGTTGCTATAGTTTTTTTTATTCCTGTCCATGGGAATTTTAAACATTTTATTCTGTTTGCACTCTGAAATCCTATAGTCCCCAATTCTGATACTCTCCCCTGTGCAACAAATATGTATGGATTGTACCATTAAAGAAAAGAAGACAAAAAAGTAAAAAAGGAATGAAATACCTATCCTTACAGCATCTGCCTATAGAATTGTTTGCCCTTGTTAGTTAAAGTAGACACTGTTGTGACAATAATTCTTATTTTGTCACTTCCTGCCTATTTTTAACACATATGATATTAAAAATATGTAAAAATAGCATCATTTTCTTTGAGACTTCTGTGGCCATCTTATGTGACTTGTGAATCATCAGCACTTGTCAACTTGTTCACTTGAACTGGAGTCATCGAGTCAATTAATGTGACAACTTAAATATACGCTCTCGAAATCCTAAATGCCACTGTATAATTCTGGGAAAGAGAGGTTTAGCTGAACATTAATACATACTTTTTATTAGCCTAAGTCTTGACTTTAATGTACATTCAGCACAAATTTGACATTTATTACTATTGTTTATTTATATTAATATCTACTTTGAGGGTTCAGTATATGGATCATAACTCTGTGAAGGAGGGGGTGAGCTGGAATTTTTTTCCTAGTTAAGAAAAAGTGCCTTTCACAAATATCCCATTAACTCACTAATGTCAGTGCTCCTCTGTGTTTCTTAGGCAGTTTTTTCCCTTCTTACCTGGACATGTAAGAGACCGAAGAGAAACCTCCCTCATACATCAGCAGATATACAATCAATGAGGAATAATGTTATATCCGCTGGGAATTCTATGCAGTGTTTCCCAACCTTGGCAACTTGAAGATATCTGGACTTCAACTCCCAGAATTCCCCAGCCAGCAAATGCTGGCTGGGGAATTCTGGGAGTTGAAGTCCAGATATCTTCAAGTTGCCAAGGTTGGGAAACACTGCTATACAGCATCAGGCTAGAGAAAACTGTTTTGCAAATGGTAGATCGGAATTTATTTATAGGAACAACTATGTGCAGAACAAGGTATGAAATATTATTGCCTTGTATGAATACCATATGTGAACATTTCACACAGTATTCTGACATGGCTGTACTAATTACTGTTTCTACTGGACTATGGTTACAATAGTTCGTTTTCTGAAGACTGTTTTGTTTGACATGGTTTTGTTTTTACAGTATTCCTTTCTAAACACCTACATTTTAAAAAGTGTAAAATGTCGATATGTCAGAAATGTTAGACTGAAGTACCTGCTAAATCAGAACATTTTCCTGTGGTTCTTCAGCTACTGTGAAATAATATTCCAACTGTAAGACAGCAGTAATAATTCTTTCATTGCAAATTGATGCCTATTATTTGTTGAGCAATCTAGTGAAGCTCTAGGTAAGCTGTCATCAATTCTCCACAGGTGTTAGACATAAGCCTGCTAGCTGGAGTTGCTGGAGACTGAATTCTAGTTCATTTGAAGGGCCTCGGATGATGCCCTTCGGATTCTTGCTTGCAAGCAAATGGTAGTTCTTCAAAATATTTCAGTGTACCATCCTTACTACTTTGTCATGACATTAGTTTTGGTCAGTCTGTGCAATCTTCTTGAAGCAGTTAACTGGGTGGTCCACTGTTTTTTCAGCTTCTTTGCAGAGGCAGAATTTGCTATATGTTGCTGTCTTCTCAATTCTGGCTTTATATGCCTTTGTTCTTGGTCTTGTGCAGCCACTATTAGTCCCTCTGTCTCTTCTTTCTTCAAGTTTCTTTCTCTTAGCCTTGACAGGCCTTGTTGTTATCTGCTTTGTATGGTTTTAAAAAAAATATATACCGAACATGTAATACTTCGCTTTGCTATTATTTTCTATACTTCATTTGGTCTTTCTTGTAAGCCAGTTTGGTCTCTCCAGTACTCAATCAGCTTTCCTGGTTTAGTGGTTTCATCTTACTCATCGTCCCAGATATTCTTCCTGTGTCCTTTTTTCTTGTTGAACTGTCTGGTGTACTTGCAACATTCCACGCCCACCTATTTTCCTTGGTAAGTACAGTCTTTCAATATACCTGCATGAATGAAGAGCGTGATTCACTGTCATTATTTTCCTATCCTATTACTCTAATTGACTCCAATCCATTATTCCAGCTGTGTGTGTGTGTGTGTGTGTGTGTGTGTGTGTGTGTGTGTGTGTGTGTGTGTGTGTGTGTGTGTGTGTGTATATATATATATATATATATATATATATATATATATATATATATATATATATATATATATATATATATATATATATATATATATATATATATATATTCACTGGAATTGCTCAGGTGTTATTTGCCTTGATTTTATTTCCACTACTGAGTTTAGACTTTAAGATCTTTTTCATTCTTATGATGTATTCTCTTCTAACTTTCTTCTTGACTTCAGTGTGTTTGATGTTATCAGTTTGAAGGTTGCCCAGGTATTTGTAGTGATCTTCTTCATTCAAATTCTTGATGTTGTTTCCATAGGGCATATTGATTCCTTCAGTTTTCACTATTTTTCCTCTGTCAATGATGAAAATGGCACATTTGTTCAGTCCAAACTCCCCTGTAGTATACTGGCTGTGTATACAGGCAATGTAGAGCAGCGATTCTATTTCAGATATTTTCCCCCCATACAACCTCAGATCATCCAGGTAAAGGAAGTGGGATAATCTGTCAGATGCGTTTGATATTTAATAGTCATGGGTTAACACATTCAGTATTGTTGACAGAAGAATCAGTGCAATAACAAATAGTTATTTGATTATTATTTCAATTTATCTGGTCACCTTTCTCATTTTGGATACTCACAAAAGGTAAAAGCAATCCCTTACTTCGGGTAGAGTTTGGGTGACTGGATGGAGCTGAGCCAGATGCCCTTCTGAATAAGTTGAGAGACTCCATTTGGAACTCCCTTATTCTTATTCACTTTCTAACCTAAATAACATGGTAAGAATGTCAGCAGCCCATCTTCTCAGCTATATGTTGGAGATGAGTTATATCATCATTATATCTCTTATTCCACAGAGCTGCTACGAAACATAATGCCCAAACCTTGAGGCAAACTACACCGAGGTTCCTTAACAGAGAATAGCTGAATCACCAGAGGCATTGTTCATCAGTATTTGGATTTGAGGCAAGGTAGACACCTGTCACAATCTTAACTTGGATGAACCTTGGTTAGCAAGGTTTTAAAAATAGCATATAGTTTTGTTAAAAATTAATTCACTTAATAAGTAGTTACAAAAAGAAGGGAGAGAGAAACCTAGTACTTTAAGAAATTTAAAAAAATGATTACTGCTATATGAAATTTCAGAAACCCTGGCCATCTTCATGTATTTAGGCCAGGAGCAATTAGGAATTTTAAGAACATCTGGTAGATGCACTTAAAAGAAAGCTGCCATGGGAGAATTTACTATTAACAGAATGACTGCTCAGTGGCATGGCCAATCACAAACTACTCATTTGACATGAGGCACTCTAGATACTCTCCCTTGTATTAATGGGACCTCTGAGGGGCCCCAAGGCATTTCCGTAAATAACTATGCTAAAGCTGGTGTCTTGCTTGGCAGCATGCCAGCTCGCTATTTAATTTCTTTTTATTTGGCCTACCAAATCTGTGCTGCAAAAATCCACATGATCATGCTGTGACAGAAAAAGAATTTTCTGTATCTCTTTGGTGCCATTTCACAGTGATCTGAATTTCTGCAGTGCAGATTACAAAAGTAAACAGTTCCTGTTTATCAGGAACTGTGGATATGTATTGTGGAATTTGACTGTTTACCAAGTATTCAATTGTATAGGGACACACACACACACACACACACACACACACACACACACACACACACACACACACACACACACACACGGCTCTGATCCACCATTCAGGATTATTAATAGCCTTGAGAGTTATATAGATTACTTACCCTTGGAGTAAAGGAAAAGAACACGGTAAATTAATGTTTTAAAATCAAAATCCTCTATACTTGAAGGAAATTAACAACTATACTTCAGTTGTTTTCCATAATTCAGATTTAGATTCAAGAAGGCAAAAGAACATCAGGAAAAAAACCATTAATCTAAAGTGAGGTATAAAACACAGGGGAAAAAACCTAGCAATGAATTTTATAGGTCTTATTCATTCAATTCAAGAGGGTGTCTTTAAAAAAAAAAGCTGATTTTCAATATTACTTAGAAAATAACATGGGCAGCACAAATGAAGGAATTCTCCCTCACCTCTATTTCTGGATTGTTATATTTCTCCCTTTTGGTTAGGCTTAAAATGCACAACCTAGAAAAATAAAAATATTTCCGCCTGCAGCAAAATAACTTTTTCTTTCAAACACTTGACATTCAGATGTTAGTTGACAGAAATACTCCAGGAAATAACCTACTGTTCAGCAGAAAGCAGAGAAATAGTCATTTTAAGAAGTTCTGTTTCCAGGAATTATTCTGAAATCATCATGCTCATTCAGCTGCCCAACACTTGTTGTCTATTCTAAAACCTATGTCCTTCTATGAAGAGAAGCATCCTTCTCTTCAGGCTTTGAGGTGCTACCTGAAGCTCAAAAAGATGCTTCTCTTCAGCTGAAGGCTCATTTCAGTTGCCTTTCAATGGGTTGTACCTTCTACTCAGTTGGTGTTCCAAAGGCTCGACACAGGCAAGCTGTGCTAAAGGACTTCAGCTGAAGCAAAGCAGCCAGACATGATGGAATTACATGCTTCAATGAGTTAATTATAAGCATCAAGATTGATGCCTTTTTCAAGTCAAAATGTTGCCACAAATTGTATTACTCCTTCAAGAGAAGTGAAAGTAGTTCTGCTGCTTCGCAAGGCTTCAGTTTTCTGCTTCACCCTACCCCAAAATTATTTGAACCAAGGCTTGCTGAACATGCCATAATGGATTGGTTGGTACATAATGGCTTCCAAAATTACTGGATACAATCTCCAGAATATATGGCATAAAACTGCAAATTAAAATGTCACAGAAAAGGGGAATCATTGAATAAATAGGGAATTGTAATATTAATTGCATTGACTTAATTTATTTTAAATTAAATATAAATCAAAACAGATTAAATTTAGCTTTCACCTTAAATTTACCTTCTATCTCAAAAATGTCCCAGTACATTTATAAATATATTAGAAGTTGTTCTCCATATAAATACTGGCACTGTCATCCAGAACCTTTTCTGCATATTTCATAGCATTTAGAAATAATTATGATTCTTTTGTTGTAATGAAAGCTGACTACTTTTTGGTTCTGATGTAATTAATTGTCACTTCTGATAAGTCCTTAACAAAAAGATGCCAATAAATATTTATGTTATGCTTGCCATCTGCTTTTCTTTGGTACCATATGTTAAGAATTAGCAGGACACTTCTTGTTTATACCTGAAATCATTCTAGTCACACTGAGATTTTTGACCCAAGGTAGCACCAAATCATAACATTGCACAGGAAATAGTGTGTTAAATTCCTGAGATTCCGTTTCAAAAAGATCACAGAGATATGATGTTGGTTATAAACATTATGCCTATAGATCCCCATTGAAGCACCCAGCAACCAAATGGCCTGCTGGATACCACTACTTATAGCTTTGCTTAATACCCAGTTATTATAGTAACACCCAAAGCTGGACAACCACTAAAATAAAGTTATTTTCATTTTTAGTCATACTTATATGGGTTTGAGATTTTTATTACTATGGAGATTTTTTTAAAGTGTCAAAATATTTTCTGAGGATAGATTGATACATCAGGTAGAATTTTACAGAGTTTCTACAAAAACATCCATTATATAGATTCAATGAACTTATTCAGAATGGTCTATGTAAGATACTATTAGTAGTATCTGACTACCTTCTTCTAAAGATGCCATTTTAGCTGATGCAAAGGCATGTTCTTTAACAAGTAAAATGACATCATACATATGGACAGCATATTTGTCTTAAGAATTTTAATAAAACTGAGTAATGATTTATCTATAAGCAGGAACCACACTCAGAAGTGAGCAAGATAGAGAAAGAGAGCAAATAGATAGTCTTTCAGCTGCAAAGTGATTGGGATGAAAGGACAATCTATATTTCTTGCATAAATAAACTTGGAATTTATTTTTAATGGTGTACAATATATAAAATAAAAAGACAGTTGACCATGAACAGGATCCGTTTAGACCAGTGATGGCGAACCCTTTTTGGTTCGTGTGCCAAAAAGGTGTGTGCGCATGTGTGCGTGCCCACACCCATGCCCTCCCCCTGTGCATGCACACAACCCCCCCACTGCCCCTGCTCATGCGCACCTCCCCGCTGCCCCCGCACATACGCACAGGCCCCACAATGGACTCCTGAAGCCTGGGGACGGCGAAAAAGGGCCAAACGGGCCAAATGCAAGTTCGGAAATGAACTTCCGGTTGGCCCGTTTTTCGCCATCCCCAGGCTTCAGGAGGCTTTCCTGAAGCCTGAGGAGAGCGAAAATGGCTGAAAATCAGCTGGCCATGCACATGCGCGCTGGAGCTGACATAGTACAACGCCTCACGTGCCCTCCGATATGGCTCTGCATGCCACTTGTGGCATAGATTCACCATCACGGGTTTAGACCAATTATAATTTTTCACCCAAATTCGCACACAGGATTATTGTGATAGCAAAATAAGGAAGGAAACCCTAATGTATTATCTTGGGCTCCCAGAAGAAAAATATCAAGAATAAATAAAATAAGTACATACTTTTGTGTTATGTACTATAGCATAAGGTTTGAAAAATCAAATAGGGAAGTTTTACATAAGTTAATTATCCTGACTTCCCCTTTTAGGCAGCAAATAATTAACAGACAGGCATAAAGTAGATGGACCAGTACTGTGATCAAATGGTAGCAATGAACATGTACAAAGCTGAAGCAGGGAACATTTATCTTGGAAGTAATCCTTATTATTAACTATCATTAGGACCATATGAATCTAATCGTTTAAAGCAAAGCATTAGCCTTCTGTTTGTAAAACATGAATGCCTGAGAAACTATCCTGAAGTAATAGCCATGGCTTTCTTATTGCTATAGCACTAACCTCCTGAAACTATCTTTTCTTTTTCCTTGGTGAAATGTAATTAAGGTGTTTCAAAATTGAGCACTAAGCAGCAGATTAACACTAAAAATATACCTTTACTAATAATAACTGAGGTTTCAGACACAGAGAGAAGATATAGTCAAAAGATGCAAAGCTACATTTTTAAAAGCCTAAATCTTGACAAGAATGGCTAGAAATGATGGGAACTCTGCAATTCAATGTTATTGTAATTAATTAATAAATGTAATATTTATTGTAATATTGTAATATTTCAATTAAGATTCACACTCTATTCCTTAATTAAAATAGACTGCAAAAAGCATTTATAAATTTGCCTAGCAATTTCCTAAACCAAAAGTCCTCTTCCCATCTGATCTTTTTTGTTTGTTTTTTAAGGGCCCTCTTTGTTTCTCTTGGCAAGCAGTTCCATCTATCATTAAAGATGCCTCTTAGTCACATCTGTTCGGCATATCTTCATAGTGTCAATTAAAAGACCTCTTCTTGATAATTTTGGTTAGCTCTATATTTCTGATTCTTTATTTTCCTGTCCCCATCCCAATAGAAACCACGCCTCATTCCTATGAACATAAATTAAAATATTAAATGAAATGATAGTAATTGTTTGTCTTATCTTCTTTGGCATGCATAATCCCCCCCCCCTGAATCCCATTTTATCCCTCTCCTAACAAGGAAAAACAAATAGAGAACTGCCAGATCATAGGAGACAATTTCAACAAAAAAAAACCACAACACTATATGATAGAATAACTTACTTTCAGTTCAATAATAATTGGATTTTGTCATTAGACATTACTTTTCCTTAACAGATTTATATGCAATGTTATTGTGACAAATGCTCTTTCACAGCTATGACTATTCTTCGCTACAAAGGACTTACAGAGGTGCAATTCTTGTCCATCTTGTCCTCCATGATGCCAATTCGACATGGTGTCTTCTGATTTTGGAGCCAATAGTCTGTTGATTCTAGCAATCTGTTACTGCAAATTACCTGTTGAAACAGAAACAATTCATAGTCCTTCGCCAAATGAAATCATGAGCCTAAATGCAACGTTACACAGAACAATAGAGTTGGAAGACACCTTGGAGGTCTTCTGTCTAACCCTTTGCTCAAGTAGGAAACCCTATGTCATTCTGGAGAAATGGCTGTTCAATCTCTTCTTAAAAACCTTTAGTAATGCAGACCCACAACAGAGTCCCCAGGGAGTTGGGTGGCATATAAATGCAATAAAACTTAAACTTAAAACTTAACTTTTGGAGGCAAGCTGTTCCACTAATTGTTCTCGCTGTCAGGAATTTTTTCCTTATTTCTAGGTTGCATTGATTATCTATAGGAGGTTCTCAAAATAATTTTATATTCACCCATGCCATTTAAAGGTGCTACAATAAATCAACTGCAGTAAATTAAAAAAAATCAGTTAAGCAAAATATGATTTAATAGAACAGTTCAATAGGTAGTATGCGCATGTCTTGTGGTTACTTTGTTTACAGTTTACATCAGGGGTGTCAAACTGGTGGCCTGCGGCCTGGATACGTCACATGCAGGCCACACCCACCCCAGCTCCGTGAATGGGAAAAATGTCACAAAACGTCACATGATGGCAACACGAGTTTGACACCCATGGTTTACATCTATGCAGGGAAAATTAATTATGGTTTATTCCATTATGCTAGAATCATTCTCATTTCATACTGTAAGCTAGAGTTAAAATTTAATTACTCATTTCAATGTAAATGCAATGGAAAACCCTAGATTAAAGTAATCGAAGTATAAAATATGAAACTAAAGGGCCTAATAATTAATTTATGGCTTAATAAAATGATTGTCAATTATCTGGCCTGGATTAGAAATAAAATCTTTTTCCCAACTTCTTTATCACAATCTTGGAGGATGCTCTAACTCATCTTTAATCACAGCCAACGAAAAAATTCTTGTATTCATAAACTCCAAACTCTCTTCCTGCTTTGACGTTCTTAGTATTGTAGTCTCCATGCATCTGAAGGGCTGGTGGTTGATGAACAATGCCTTAAAGCAAAACCTTTTCCAATTGTTGGAATGCCACTAAATAATCTTTTAAAAATGCAGCCTGGCATATTGCTTACTTTCTTATGAAAAAGACATTACCGTTTTACATAAAAATGGTTTTGTCTCCTTTCATTGAGAGGCCTTATTTTTCAAAAGCTAATGCTAGTTCGAAATTATAAATAGTCACACCACACCTGTTTGCAAATAAAATCTTGTAATAAAATGTGTTTATGATTCCAAATAATGAGAAGGGAAGTGCCCAGCAGCCCCCATTTCAACAAGATGCAAATTGTCATCACCCAAAACTATGCATCATAGTAGTACATTAAAGCGACTAGAAAGAAATAGAAAAATTCTGATGAAAAATGAACTACAACTATTCTATAACAATAACAATAACTATAAACTGGTGAAAAATAAATATTTGTGTAAGGCATGCAGACTAAAATACAAGATGATACTTTTTTCTCCCTTTAGGGGCTATGCTAGTTAATGGGCCAGAATGTTTAAAATCACATTTACATGAGGCAGAGGTGCCAGGGCTGGCATACAGAAATCTGGACGTGCATTAGATGGCAGGAAAGAGATATTGAAAATTCTATTCTTTGGTAAGTCTGATTTTTTTTTAATGTGCCATTATACTGTCTGCCTGCCAAAAAGATGTAGGATGACTGGACATAAAAAGCAACAACCCTGGATCTATAACAAAAAGTTACACTGTGGATTACTCCTCACTGGATTCCAGAGAGCTATATTACTCCCATTGCATTCCATTCCTCGTTTTATTCTGTTTTTCCCCCTCCCAAATATCAGTCTGAGTTCAGTCTGCCAAACAAGCAAAATCTATCGACTGCTTTTGGGGCTACTCCAAGTGTAAAATTCTTGATGTCTCCAGAATATTTCTAATTTTTCTACTGCTGGAGCATAAATAACATCATCTTGGAGACTCAGGGAATCTATAATAAAGAAAAGTGCTTCATATTTTCAATCAGAAATTGAATAGCATGAGATAAATCGACTAGAAAGGTCTTCTGAAAATACCAGTTTATTAACTAATGAAATCAAGTAGTCAGTGGCAATGCAAAATCTAAAATTGATTTAGAACAGTTGTTCAAGAGGAAATCAACTGCATATCTATATTTAGAGACACAGGTATGCATGTATTTGCTGAAATATGTTTTCTAATTTTATCTAATGTAGAACTTTACCTAACAGCTCACCTTTTTTTTAAACCTAAAAACAATTTCTTCTTTTAAAACAACTTTGTGAGAATTCAGATAATTATATCTGATTCAGTAACTGGAGATATAATCAAGCCTTTGGCTGTACAAGTAATACTTTCATTGTCCCTGGTTCCAATGGAAACATATACAGTACATCAGGAAGTTTTAAAATAAACGATAACTTCCTATTTTGTTCAAACTGATACTTTTTCAGAACTAGCTACTACATTTAATTGTGGTTTAAGAACCTAGCTTGTTGCAGCACTCTCAATTTCACTCGCAATTTCTTGGTTTGTAAAAAGCAGGAATTGCTCTTAATTGAATGCTTCTGAATATGCTTGTTCAATTTGGTAACTTACCCTAAATAGGATCATAACTTGTCAGCATTTATTTTTATGGTGTAAAACACTATTCTCCATGTTGATGACTTATAGGCAGTTTCTTTTCCAGTGTTGGGTAGAAACTTTGAGAGTTGAATATAAATATTGGAGGGGAACAGCTCCGGGAATATAAGGAATAGTAGATAATGTTATGCATGATCACTCTGTAATGTACTGAAAGCACCATCAATTGAATTTTAGGGAAGTCAGACTCTCCATAAATTTATGTCTTAATTTAGATAAATGAAGTTTCTTTAAAACAAGCGCTCACATAGAAGAAATGAGGAGAACAAAAGCGTTTAGTTATTTATACACGGAAATGAAATGTTGATATTAGCTAGCTGACGATGTAGTGGGAGAGGAAAAAAAATTAAGCTTCATTATAATGTAATAGCTTCTGGTGACAATAACAGGATTTATTTCCAAAGATCCTTAGGTAACTTTTCATATTATTAAAATATGCTAATTTTTAACTGACAAATTATCATACAGAATTAAAAAAGAAAAAGAAAATTTCACGCAGATGAACAGAGACATGGAAATAAGTTCATATGGATTTATTTTAAATCTGCAGGTACAAAACTGAAGCCAAGGTAGATTTTCCTTCCCTTTGTATGAAATTTTCAGTGATGCATATCTTCATAATACATTTGTAACAGTAATTTTAAAAGCATGGTTCATCATATTATACTAATAATTAGGACAACATATCTCACACGTTCAATGTTATGTTGTAAGAATGGAATGATAAAGCAGTCATATTGATGCTGCCTAAGATTATAAAGCTTTAAAATATGTACTAAGAAAAAAAATCAAAAGTGGGTCAGAATAACAGAACAGAATAACAGAGTTGGAAGGGATCTTGGAGGTCTTCTAATCCAATCCCCTGCTCAGGAAGGTCAGCCCATTTTTTTCTTAACTTTTTATAAACTTCTATAATATTGGTTTCCTAAATAAAATAGAATGATCTAAAATTATTCCCCAAAGAGGAACGACAGGACTGAAGTTCTTGATCTGAACAGAACAGCTTTTGAAAAGCTTTGAATTGGAAGAATCTTAAATCCTTGAGCCCTTTCTATCATGTCAAACAGCCAAACAGTCACAAGTTATGGTGTAGGCAGGGAGGAAATAAGGTTTCAAAACCACTACTGTACGTCAGTGTAGTATAGTGGTTAGGGTGTTGGACTAGAACCAGGGAGGCTGAGGTTCATGTCTACTCTTAGTAATTGAAACTTATTGGATAACTTTGGGCAAATATATTTGCTGTTGTGTGCATAAATTAGATCCCATGTCTTGAACTTTTGAGGAAAAGTGGATTATAAATCTAACAATAGGACATAACAGCAGGAAACATTGCTGTTCTTCCAGGATGCTATGTATATTCTCTGTGCAAATTATTAATGAGTTAATTTGAAATGTCAGGCATGTTTAGATGTTATACAAAAGTACTATATCTTGAGTATGTACCGTAGGTTTGTTCTTGATCACAAGACCACACAGTTCCACAGTTCCATCAATGCCTGGAATGCACTACCTGACTCTGTGGTTTCTTCCCCAAACCCCAAAAACTTTAACTTTAGACTGTCTACTGTCGACCTCACCCCATTCCTAAGAGGTTTTTAAGGGATGTGCATAAGCGCACTAGCGTGCCTACCATCCCTGTCCTAATGTTCCCTTTTATTCGTATCCATTTCATGTATTCATAATTATGTTTTATATCTGTTATCTAATACATGCCTGATGAAATAAATAAATAAAATGTTCTGAAAGGTCTCGATAATGAAGCATTTTTCAAAAGAAGCCATTGTGGTAGACCAATTATTTTGGAATATAATCCAGATAAAGTATTTTTTTTCAGACCAAACAATTTAATTCTTCCCTATTTTAACAACTTCAATCATTGCAGCATTTTAATTAAATCATCAAAACCTGAGCTGTTTTTACTCAAAATAGCTTATCATCTAAGAAGCATTGGCTTTCGGTTATCTTGCTCTCACAATATCATTTTTAACATGAGAGGAGTTAAAACTCTTCTTTGTTAGTTGGTTGTATTTTAATTTAGTTTACATGTCAAATAAAGTTATATCATGTTTATTATTTTACTGGGTCCATCCTCTTCATTGTTTTAGCCCTGGCTATTTTGTGATGTAGCCTTTGATCCCCAATCTAATATATGATGTATTTGGGGATTAATATATGATCCCCAAAACACCCAAGTACATCTTGAACAAAAAAAAATTATGTGATTAAAATACCATTTTTTCATCTTCTCAGCAAACCTACAAATGGATGTAAGTTATATTTCACATATACGAAGCTGAAACTTCATGCAACAATATTGTTCAGCAACAATAAAATAAGATAAAAATGAATGCCTTAATTCTAATTAAATAGAAATTTCCTTATAGTCTAACCTGTCCCTATTATGGCCTATATTATCAATTGTAAATCAGAGAAGTGAAACACTGTCTAATAGTGCACAGACTATAAATTCAGAACAACCACTTCATTCTTTAAGATAGTTATATGACTAATATAGTTAATGTATAATTGGATACATCCCTATAGAGGTTCTCATCACACATGAGATAACAGCTTATTCTTGCCTGATCATCTTAATTGCAGTGTTTAATTATAGCTCATCAAAAAGAGATGGCAAAGAACATGCAAAACAAGATGAGACTTTGGGGGCTCATTCCACATGCATTTTCTAAAATGGAGTCAGTGAAATAATATTTGGCATCTCATATGCTGTGAGTTTTTGTTCATGTCAGGGATAACTGAACATAAAGCAAATTGAAGGGAATGCTTATGTTATTCTTCTTGTGTCAGCCCACCGCAAACAATAAAGTTTTATTTTAAAAAATCAATTGTGTTAACATAATGTGTGGGATCAGGAGATGGACCGTGATGGCTTATGAACAGGGCTCAGTGATGTTTTTCATATTAACTCATCTTATAATAAGTGTCTTGAATTATTTGAGATTATTGTCAAAATGGAAGTGAATCATAGTTTGGTGGAATAAAATATGCCTTACAAATTGCACAGACAGTAAAAAAAATCTGCAGTAAAAACCTAGGCAAGAGTTAGGAATCTTTTGCCCTGACAGCCAAGTATGATAAGAGATTGTGCCAGGTCTACATAACTCTGACAGTGTGGTTTAGACAACTCCCCCCTCTTTTATTTTTTTAAGGTTCCATAGATATCTTGCAAAGAGATATATCTTCTTTCAGTCTCTCTCCATCCTTCTCTCTCATTTAATATTCTATTCATACTCCCCACACACTCAAATCATGTGCCACTGCCATGTACTCAACTACCAGGCAATGGGAGAAATTCAAATAAAAACAATGTACAGAAATGCTTCTCCCTGTGTGTCTTTGTTTTCAGCAGTACTGCATTCTGACGAATCCAAAAAACCTGGGAATCAGTTCTATGATTTCTGCTGACCACAAATCTAGATATCAATATATCTGATAGGAATTTGAAGGCATTTGCAATAAATGCCATATGGATTTATTTTAAATCTGGTACAAAATTGAGGTCTAGGTAGATTTTCCTTCCCTTTGTATGAAATTTTCAGTGATGCATATCTTCATAATACATCTGTAACAGTAATTTTAAAAGCATGGTTCATCATATTATACTACTAATTAGGACAACATATCTCACACGTTTAATGTTACGCTGTAAGAATGGAATGATAAAGCAGTCATATTGATGCTGCCTAAGATTATAAAGCTTTAAAATATGTACTAAGAAAAAAAATCAAAAGTGGGTCAGAATAACAGAACAGAATAACAGATTTGGAAGGGACCTTGGAGGTCTTCTAATCCAACCCCTTGCTCAGGCAGGTCAACCCATTTTTTCTTAACTTTTTATAAACTTCTATAATATTGGTTTCTTAAATAAAATAGAATGATCTAAAAATTATTCCCCAAAGAGAATCCAAGGATCGTCACTGTGCAAAATTTTGCTTACTTATAATGTCTCCACAGTAAAATAGGAAATATTTGTAACACACTGCATAAACAAGAATCTTAGCTATTTCTTTCTTTGCAGGATCTATGGATCCTTAAAAGATAATACATCCATTTTTTTCAGGGATAGTCAAAGGTTCATTTTGGAAAGCTTTATAAATTTCTTCAGAATCCTGGAGTAATCATTAACAAGCAAATGTACTACTGTTCATCTTCAATTGTTTTTAATTGGTTTCTGCTACTAGTATAAGAAACAGAAGAAATTAATATTTCTTTATCTATGGTTTTCTTATTATTCTATTCAAATCAGGCTCCCTCTCAAAACATAAGCAAGCCAGGGATCTCGCTTTGATAAAATTGTTAACCATTATGGTCAAAGATGCATGTCAAGTTGATTAGCTTTTCTTGTTAGCATAAGAAGATATATGAGATATTGTGGGCAAAATATACCCAAACTTGAATCTTGATCAAAGTGGTAAGAACAATTGAACTTGGGTATTCAAAATTTGTTACTTCTCAGTTTAATATTAATGTTTAGGAAAATTATATATGTAACAATTGCCTTTTTAGATATAAGTAGATCTAGAACATAGGACCGTGATGGCGAACCTATGGCACGGGTGCCACAAGTGTCACGCGGAGCCATATCAGTGGGCACGCGAGCTCAGGTCCGGCGCGCATGTGCGCACCGGCTGGCTGATTTTCGGGCCTTCTGGGCCCACTGGGAGTCAGGAAACAGGCTGTTTCCAGCCTCCAGAGGGGATGGGGAAGGCCATTTTCGCCCTCCCCAGGCTCCTAGAAGCCTGGAGAGAGCAAAAAATGGGCGTGCCATTGCATGCTGGGAGTGGGGGGGGGGTCATACGCGCATGCGCGGGGGTGCATGGAATTATGGGTGTGGGCACGCACACACGTGATCCCACGCATCCACCCCCCTTTTTGGCACGCGAACCAAAAAAGGTTCGCCATCACTGACATAGGACCTTGAAAACCCAAGTTGGATTCCTTCTTGAAAAGATTTTGCAGTCACTTTTAAAACTGACTGCCATATCAGTCATTGTGTAAAATGAACACATTATCATATAATCCTTTGCTGGCAATTTCAGTACTTGATGCATTTAGATCTGGACTGGAGTATTCCACCCCATTATTTAAAAAAAAAGAATAATATTGTTCTTCTTTTAATATTTGGCAGTGATTCATGGATGGATGAACCCTGTGCCCACACCTAAGTCTTTCTGGGATAAATTGGGGTCCTGATTTCATTTTGGACTGTTTTGGTTTAATAGTTTCTCAATCAGATAACATTCAAAACTCACTTCTTAATACTATATTTGGATCCAACTCTTTCTGTCCTTCCTTATTTTCATTCCATAATACCAGTAGAGATTTGTACCCATTGTTCCAAGCCCTGTCGTGTTTAAGGCACTTATTGTTATAAGCCTGTTTTTGGAACCAACTCCTCCAGAGATTAGAACTATCCCCACCCTGCTGGCCTTCCGTAAAGCAATAAAAACCTGGCTCTTCCGGCAGGCAGGGTGAAAGTGAGACCAATTAGATTACATTTGAGTCTCCCCCCTTGGTTTATGAATGTCAGATGTTTTTTTAATTTTTATAATTTTTTAATTAGATGTTTTTATGTAACAATGATTTTATATGTTGTTAGCCGCCCAGAGTCCCTCGGGAGTTGGGCGGCATACAAATCTATTAAATTAAATTAAATTAAATTAAATTTTTATAGGCTAAGAACTATCATACTGTATAATCAGGTTTGTCCATAAAAACTGAACAAGTATGTTTTTAGAATATGTAACTATTTTTCAGCAAATGATTGGTCAATTGATCGCTTCCAGATATTAATATTTTTCATCATTTAGTTGTTTACCTTGTGTGCATTTCAAATATTATTGAAGTAATGGGTAAACAGCATAGCTGAATTGCTGACTAAAACGACTTCAAAAAGGAATTACCTTCTTACATGCCGTGACTGAACTTCTGACCCTGTCATCTGTGCCACCGTGGTGCGAAATTTCGTACATCAAGGGACATTCAAAGTTGCTGAAGAGAAAAAGGGGTGGGGATCAGTGACATTGGTACAAATGAATCAAACATTATTTCATAATCCTTCATACCTCTTCCCCTTCTAGTTCTTGTAGTTTTCCTTGGCTCAAAGCATCATATTATTTGTTATGGGATTAGCTATTTATTATAACTTTTTCAGTATTGGAGCCCTGTTCTGAAATAGTGGCCTGATTGCCTTTTAAAAAAAACAGAATACAGAACTACAGTACATTGGATATAGCATCTGTCCACCTTCAACAATACAATAAAATATTCTCTTCTGTATCAAAGAAGCAATTTGAGGTTTCCAAATTATATAGTGGTTACATCCATTCACTGAGCCAGCAGGCAAGAAATTGCACACTAAATCTAATACTAAGTCGTCTGTTTCATACCCAAGAAAAGAGGTAAATTATAGCTTTTCAAGGCAAAGAATACAATGGGGTTGATTAAATTTAGGAAGCAAAGCAGGCCATTTCTATCAGCACAGACATGGAACAGTTAGTCGGTTTTTGAAGAATGGGGTTCAAAGAAATTATCTGAGAATTTTATCAGACAATTCATCATCAGACAAAGCTCATACCAGTCTTAAGTGCTACTGTTACTGAATTAGTGTAATGGGAAGTCATGATGCAAAGACGTTTACATAAATTCAGCTTTGACACAAGGACTGACTCTTATGGCTGTATAAATGTACCAAGAATTGCCATCCTGATTACCAAAAGAGAAAGAATGTTTTCTTCTAGTCAGAAGGCAGGACTTTATCTTTCTTACCGTCTTGTGAAGGAAATATCTTCCATTAGGTCACATGACTATGTGCATATAAAATCACTTTCCTACATATTTTGCTGTAATAACACTTGTAATAGTCCAAATCCTCAAACAAACATGGAACCAGAACAGAATAGGATAGCATAAGATAGTGAAGTAGTTCATAACTTAAACCTTTGGCTGGCTGCTTGAATTCTCTCTTAAGGGAACCCCACGCTTAGATGGTGGTATCTGTCAAGGACATTTTCTAACTACCACAGTGGTAAGGCTAACTGTCATTCTCAGTCATTAGAGAAAGAGCAGACAGGAAAAAAAGTGGACTAGAATCTCCTTTTTAGTTGCTCCTGTCGAATCTCCAGGCCATGATCTCCGTCTGATGGCTATTTGATCTAAATCTGGATATGTCCTGATGATTTACGTGGACTTTGTTGTAACACTGTCAGTTCACATCGGTTGCTCATACCTGATCTTTCAAGGCCAGTAATGTGTCTTAACACCAGCTGATTGAACAGCAGTGCTGCGTCACAATAAAACCCTGTGCTAATGTGTTTTGGAACTATTATCATAAATTTGGCTAGTCAGCATTTATGGTACTCAGATCTCTGACTAGCTTTTTAACTGACATTTCTCATGCCAAGTTAGTTGGGACAAATCACCAATGCAAAGACTGATTCCCTTTCTCGGCATTATTACAAACAAGATAATTCTGCTGGTAATCTGATACTGAAGCAAAAAAAAGCAATCAACATAGCAATCTGGAGTGGAAATGGACCCACTGGACAGAGTCTTTCTGGACAGAGTCCAGTGCTGTAATCCTATAATGTATAAAGCTAATTTCATAAAGACTGTCCTTTTTGAAGCTAGTAATAATTCCACATTTTTTTGAAGCTTGAAGTACATTTCTAGGACCCGGAACCTGTATCACTGTCAATGCTCATGTGCAAAATATGGAGTTAGTGTGCTGTTTGAGACGTTCATTACAAAGTCATGACATTGAAATATTAGGTTAAGGCCATTTCCCAGAAAATCAGGGGCATTTTGATCAGAAATTTGTCAGGTAGCCATAAATATGGAAATCCTGTGTTATCATATGGCTCACAAGAGCCATCATCATTTTAGTAATATTCTGGATGCTATGCTCAACTATATATATACTATGACATACATATAGACTACTGCAGCATACTTTACATGGGGTTATTTTGGACCACCTGAAAGTTTCAGTTGGTTCAAAACCAGTGGCCCAGGTCTTCCTGGGTATTTGCTAGTGGACATACATTATATCTGTTTCACAGGCTGGTCACAGGTTGTCAATTGGATTCAGGCACAGTTCAAAGTATTGGTTTTAAGCTATAAAGCTCTTTATTACTTGTATCTAGGTTACCTGCAGAACCCCATCTGCCCCTTGTATTGGTCTGAACATTTTACTAGGAGAAGCATTATTTTTTCCCATTTTCAGGAATGCAGTTTTTTCTTTGATTTGTCTATTTTTCTACAATAACCTCCCTTTGGAAGCTTTTTTGTCCCTGATATTATATAATTTGTGGGAACAAGATGAAAAAAAATAATAGTAAAGGATAGCCACCTAGAGTAGCCCCAGGGTGAGATAGGCAGCAAATAAATTTAATAATAATAACAAAAATGCCAAATCCAGTCTGAACATGTGGCTTACTGTGCAACGAACCATCATCATAATAAAATTCAGATGGACAAACAGTAGAATTCATGTACTAAGTTTGAAATAAGAGCAGGCTGGAACATTGTGAAATTGAAATTGTCTGGCTGTCTATGGTAAGTATCTTAATTATTTTTAAATAGCAATGAAGAAATCTTGAGTAAGCACAAAACAAAAAATTTACTTAGAGTAGATCGCAAATGGAAATACCGGTATTTATAAAGCTAATGTTTTAACTTAGAGCTCTAATACAGTTCAAGCAAAATATTGATGAGATACAGCTCTGTCTAAAGTAAAAGAGGCACCTTTCAACATATGGATGTTTCCCCCACCCCACCCCACCCCAGTTGTTTGCCCTTTGAGAACTGTGAGATGTAAAAGTGAAATATTTAAGTCTGGGTTTTTTTTTAAAGGAAGTGGTAAGGTGTAAAAAATTAACAGGGGTATTAAAACTTATCAAAGACTTAACATATATTATCTATTTTTTCAGATATTAAATTATACCACTGTGTTTTACAAGTTTGTTTCTGAATTTCAGCACTATTGTAGGAAATTCTGCAGGCTGTCAAAGTGGACTGAAAATGGCACACAGTTTGCAGGCCTTCCACTTGTGCTCATATAAAGCATATTTGAAAATAAGAACTTGTCTCTATTCTCAGAAATACAGTGTTTATGAAAGGTGGACAGGAGAAGCCAGCTTAGAAAACCAAATTCATTTTCCAAGATAATGCATTAATAAAACCATAACACCATGTGTTTAAGTTAGCTAAATGGTTCTAAACTCCAATTACTTACTAACAAATTGTATGACAAACAATGAAACCCCAAATAGGTTTGTAGAAGCAGAGTCATTCCCTATATAATATCACTTAACCTTACAAATATTGAGAATAGCAAAATCACTGAAATTTTAATCCAGATTTTCTCATTTTATATGCATTCTTTCAAATATATAGTACTGATTTGGCAACAAACATAAACAAAATATGCTTGGGTGACATATGTACCCCAGTAATTGCATTTGTGATTTTAAAGTTAGAATTGTTTAGCATTATTTGTTCACTTCTAACCATGCATTCTTCAGTAAAAGCACAGATGGTTAGTCAAAGTGACAGCTAAAAATACCTCTTGCAAATGTCTTTGGGATTTGTGATGGATGAAAACCTCAGGCAAACTGTAAATGCTATCTGTGACCTAATTCCACAAGCTATATAGATCACTCATTAGGGATCTTATATGATAATCTATGTCTCAGGATTATGACTACAAAGGATATAATTACTGAAGAAGAATCTATTTCTAGTATTATATGTTGTCACTTAATCAGCCAAGTTAAATAAACACCAGCTTTGTATTTTAAAAATATAGCAGTCCATTGCCTATATTCAGTGCACATTGTGTTATATTGAACAGGGATTTCATATGTACCACAATTGAATCGTTGTAGGAATCCTAATATTAAACTAGATGTCATCTTGGAATAGATATTTCTTTCCTTGCTTTACACTTTTGAAAAATCTTATTCTATTAAATGTGGAAACTAATCTAAATGACCTACTTTGCAATAAGGTGAGATTTACCAAACTGAAATATTATGGCCAAGTAACTTACTAAGCATAATAATCATATCTACACATTAAAATATGTTTCCTTTCTAAAGAAACAGAAGTTCTAGCATCTCATCCTTGACTTTGTCTTTAATACAGAACCATTTATTTTAAAGTTTATTTTTCTTTATTCATTTATTTATTTATTCAATTAGTATGGCCACCTATCTCAAACAAGAGACTTAGTGCTATTAGTGTAAGGTGACCAGACGTCCCGCTTTTGGCGGGACAGTCCCGCTTTTTAATAATTTGTCCCGCGTCCCGCAGCATTTCAAAAAAGTCCCGCTTTTTAAATTTGAATTTGCGCAAAGCGCCTCGCTTCCCTCGAGCGGCAGCGGGAAGCAGCCCGAGAGCTGGGGCGGGCACCCCACATGCTCAGCGGCCGAGCCGAGCCCTGCACACCTCTCTGCCTGCTGCCTCGCCTGCCTCCTCCTGCCAGGCGGGGAGGGAGGGCAGTGAGAGGGGCAATGGCCCCTGCCAAGTGCAGCGCACGGAGGCGGCAGGCAAGGCGTCCCCAGCACACCTGTTAATCCTGCTGGCCACATGACTACAAGTGCAGCGTGGAGGCCGTTGGTGGCTGGGTGGGCGGCAGCCCCCCGGGCGGGTATAGGGCCAGGCCTGCGTTCTCGCTGCTCTCCTTCCCTGCCTGGCTGCAGACGTCCGCCTGCCCTCCCGAAGCAGCGCTGCCACAGTTCACTTTTGTTTCACGGCGGGAGAAGAAAGCGGACAGCGAGAGCGGCAGCCTCTTCCAAGCGCAGTCCTGGCCGTCTCCCCACACGGAGGGCTGCTGCCCGGCTGGCTGGTGGTGGCTTCTGCAACAGAGGCAGCACGCGGCTGTGAAGAACCCTCACCACCCACCCTCCCAAAGCACCACAGCCACGGTTTGCTTCCTTCCTCCGGGCCAGACGCAGCAGAGGCGAGCCCCGGCCATGGCAGCGGTAAGGGCTGCGATGAAGGGGGGTATTTCGGGGATGCACAAAGCTGCAGGATAAGAGAGATGGACCCCTAGAAAGTCTGGCTCCCCTAGAAACCCCCCCCCATCAATGGTGTCCCGCTTTACAAATATTAAAATCTGGTCACCTTATATTAGTGCTGTTCAGGAATGAAAACCAAAACAAAATTTACAAAATCTTTGGCATGACAAAATGTTGCCATTTCAAAGGAGAACAATCGTTTTACAGAAAAAAAATCATAGTCAAAACTGCTACATATTGCAGTCTCTATCTGGTAGCACTTCAGGCTATTTCTCATATCCATTATATGACTTTTGCACCTAATCTGTAACTATGCTGTAGACCTGAATTCATGTCAGCAGCCATGAAACTCATTTCATATGGCTTTGTGCAAAAGACCAGGGTGTGAAGAGATTTTTCTCTATTCCCACAATTAGCAATAGCAATAGCGCTTAGACTTATATACCGCTTCATAGTGCTTTACAGCTCTCTCTAAGCGGTTTACAGAGTTCAGCATATTGCCCCCAACAATCTGGGTCCTCATTTTACCCACCTCGGAAGGATGGAAGGCTGAGTCAACCTTGAGCCTAGTGAGATTTGAACAGCTGAACTGCTGAACTAGCAATCAGCTGAAGGTCGCAATGCTGCTTTTAACCACTGCGCTATCTCAGCTCATTACTGCTTGAGGTAAAAAATTAAAAATAAATATTGGACAACAGTCTCTTCCCACCCCCAACCCAATAAAAGATCGCAGTAAGAAAACAAATAACTCACCCAACTCTGAGCTCTAATTTCACCTTTGTTTCAGCTTCACCCAAAATACAATTTCATTTTATGGTTCCTACACTATATTTTCCAAATATTCCTTTAAATAGATTCTGTTTATTACTGCCATGGCACAGCTTGCATTTGAATCTGGATATTTCTCTGCAAGTCTATCAGTGACGCCTCTCAAGTAATGACCTGCATATGTGAATCAGTCTGCATAGATCTAGCATTATGGAACATTGACTTTATCCAGTATGAACTTAAAGTTAATATGTGCTAACACCAATGATAGGGGAGAGTATGAGAGGAAAAAAAGATAAAGTCAATATTTCCCTTTGGAATATTGGAATCTCCAAAATCAATGTTGGATCTGCCAAGAACAATGAAGAGAAGGTACCTCCTTCAGATTCGCATTATAAGACTTCATTGTATCAGATCTCTACTGTTTTTATAATTTAGCTAGCACTGCAAAGTATTAAAAAAAACCAAGGTTCTAATCTCTAATTCCATTCCTTAGAATATAAGAGATTTCACTTTATAAGCAATAGTATGATATTCAGAAATGCTATAAGGGAAGCACCTGGATTATCATGACAACTATTCCCTGTCTATATGTCTGCTTGTCATAGATTAAGTAGTAGTGTAGCTTATGAAGTTGTGGCTTATAAAAAGCCTTCTGCTTCTAGTTATGCTCGATACCCAGACTGGTAGGAAAGCTGAACAGCACCACAGAAAAATTAACAAATAAGATTTTTAAAATCAATGCCCATTTATTCCATAAATAAGATCCCCCATCAAATATGTTTAAATGACTTCCCAAAGTCAAATATTGGGACTACAGTTTGCATCATATCCAAATAATATTGACAATTGTCAGGTTAGTCACAGATTGTGGTAACTCACATTCAACTCTCTGTGGTAATATATAGGGGAAGATTTATTTCATTATTGAAAAAATACTGTTTTCTTAATCAGGTCAGATATTCACTAACAAATTGATTTTGATGTATGTACCGTATGTTGAAGCTATATAAGAACATCAAGAATCAGAATTTCTTTCACAGATACCATGCTTATTTTTCTCCAGCAAGATTGGCTTTTCTATATGCTTAATACATTATTTCCTTTAGGTCTTCTTTCCATCAATTTCCTACTAATGGACCTATCATGTTCTGGACCCACATTTTAATCCTTTATCAAAACAGCCATTATAACACTAAGTATGAACTTTACATTAGTATTTCTCAGCCTTGGCATTTTAAATATGTAGACTTTAACTCCCAGATTTCATCTGCCAGCATGGGGACATCTACAATCTTAAAATGGCTAAGGTTGAGGAACACTGATATACATACATCTTGCACGTATGATCAACAATTTTACCTTCTAGTATAGATGAATTTTTGGGATGGATGCCATTTTGATCCAGTGATTTTATTAATGTTTATAAGTACTAAAATATATATGCTGTTACTTCTGTTGATATAGCCCCTCTAACCCTACTTAGGGGGAAAAATCCATAAGTTTCAGGTGTGGGTATTTGGCTAACATATTTCATAATACAGAAGCAAATAATATATTTAAGTTCTCTGCAATCTCTCTATTATAGTTAAAATGGCTTGAGGTCATTTCAAAATGTAATTGAGACAAGACCGACAGCAATGAAACACTTGCACTGTGATGAATCCAGTGTTCCTAGTCTGTAAACCTTTGTTCCTTGGACTAGCTGCAGTTTTGTTCCAAATTATTGTTAAATTTTATGCATAGAAATTGACAACTGGGTTGGGAGTGCAGACAGCAGCAGTACATAATGCTCCTAGTATTTAAAATTTTTATCCTCCCTGCCTGGGCTATAAAGTGTTAGGGTTAATTAGCTAAGATTTTTAAATTTGGGGCTTCAAAGAGGGAAGAGTTGAAAGAAACAGACAGTCCCTGAGAATAAACATTGCTGCATTTTCATTATTGGCTTAGTTGAAAGCCACAGCTGTAGTTTTCACATTTGGGCTTTAATATTCTCCTCGAGAAACAAATTAATGCATACAGTTTTATTATTGGTTTGTTGCAGTATGCAAGTAATCCATAAAAACTAGACTCTGGAATATCTCACTACTTTATCCTTTATAATAAGGGATAAAACTGATGAATGCTATAGCTCAACTGCATGGGCAGAATATTATTGTCAGATTCTACAAACAATAATTTTGTTCAATCCATTATCTCCCATATGCCAGCAAAAGCTGCTCTGTGTATCAGTCAACTTGTCCATTATTATCTACTCTGAGCATCAGTGACTCTTCAACCTGTCAGTGATGCTTTCCATGTTCTGATGTCTGACAGGATAAAGCTGGAGGGGAACATAGACCTTCCTGCATGCAAAGCTTATGGTTTCTACTGAGTATCACCCACCATCTCTTTTACAGAGGAGTTCTAGTTTCTGACCCAGTGTTTTTCAACCTTGGCAACTATATGTGGACTTCAACTCCCAGAATTCTCCAGCCAGCCATCAAGTCCTTCAACCTCTTAAAGTTGCTAAGGTTGAGAAACAATATTTTGACCTAAATAGTTTCCTCTAGAATTGCAGTTATGTTTGGACAAACTACAGTAGGTGCATTGAATCACAGGTGCCATGACAATCCTGAAACCCTAAAAACTGTTTGATTTGAGCCATAAAAAACCAGTCCAGTTTTGGCTAGGAAGCTTTATGTTTTCATGAAAAGGAAGTTGTTTCTCTTCCAACTCTCTTTTTCTCTCTCACACACAAACAATTGTTGAACTTTACAGCCTTCTCGAATCACTGATGCTTGCATGATTGAATTACTGAATCAATTTATTATGTATTGCTGAACTAATAGAAGAAAAAGTAAAAAAGAAATTTGCTGAACAGATTTAAAACTAGCATCACATTAGAATTACAGAGGAAATAAATGCCTTTCTTAGCACTAGAAACCATCCAACCCTTTTACAGAGTTTTTTCAGGAAGAAGCAATAAAATAGAAATGAGTCTCTCAGCAAATATAAGTGATTATTCTAAACTGATACATAACAAAAACAGCAACACCAAGGAAGCAGCAACTTTTTAATCACTTATTATTTCTAAAATAAGAAATTGTGGATGAAAATGCAAATGTACAAGAAGGGAAGCAAAGAGAAGGAGGTCTCTTCTAAACAAATATGCAACAAGCCAAAGCAGAAGAGCAAACTTACTTCAGTGCAACCACGTAAACTGCCTTCTACATCAGCAAGAACTTTTCCTATAATGATATGACTTAATTTATAAACAACTTCAGCTTTGAGAAGATATTGTTGAAAAGGACATTTAAATAAGTAAATGAACAAAATTGGTACGTTGAAAACACTTCCAATCTTCTGGTAGCTAGGGGACATTTACATTTATTTAATATTTATTTTAAAAAGCAATGTACTAAAACAATTGCTCTATATGGGGATAAAATTGTATGATATATCATTTATTTCTTGTATATAATTTAATCAGCTCAATGGGATACAGAGTGACTTTGTTTTAGATGTTAGATTGACATAACCTACCGTATTTTTCAGAGAATAAGACGCACCCAAATTTTCAGCCTCTTTTAGGGAGGAAAAAGGTGCGTCTTATACTCTGAAAAATACGGTATATAAGTCCTTTCAGTGCCCTGGTTTTTATAACAATGGGAAAAATTAAAGTGACTGGAGAATAGAATAGAATAGAATAGAATAGAATAGAATAGAATAGAATAGAATAGAATAGAACAACTTTATTTGGCCAAGTGTGATTAGATACTCAAGGAATTTGTCTCCGGTGCAGAAGCTCTCAGTGCACAGGCAAAACAACAGAGTAATACTCATCATCGTAATACAATAAGAGGGGGTAGTAAAAAAAGATAAGAAGGATAATAGTAATACTACCACTATACAACATGGATGGAGATATACATACACACATACATACATACATACATACATACATACATACACACACACACACACACACACACACACACACACACACACACATATATATATATATATACATATACACACACACACACACACACACACACACATTAGACAGTACTGTGAGAGTTAGGTGTTCAGCACGAGGGGAAAAAACTATCCCTGTGTCTAGTTGTTTTGCATGCAATGCCCTACAGCAGTGTCTCAAGGAGCGTAGTTGAAACAGTTTATGTCTAGGATGAAAGGAGTCTGTAGACATTTCTCAACACTTCTTCTGACCCATGCAATATACAGATCTTCTATAGAAGGCAGGCTGGTTGCAATCATTCTTTCTGCAGTCCTAACTATCCATTGGAATCTGTTCCTGTCCTGTTTGATTACTGTTCCAAACCAGACAGTTAAGAAAGTACAAATGACTCCTCTACAAAACTGTATCAACAGTTCAGTCTGAACTTCTTGAGTTGATGCAGAAAGAACATTCTTTGTTGTGCCTTTTTAATGATGATGGAATGAGTAATGAGAATGGGGAAGAGAAATAAGAAGTGGACAGGACTAGGCAGTTGCACTGAAAAGTTGAGCTATAGAACTAATATTACTGCTTAGACCTCTGAAAGCAAAATATATTAACATTGTTATAGTTTATGATGATGATTTTTAGAATAACATATTTAAATATTTGAAGAGGAAGAGTTACAGAGGAAAGATATAGAATATAAATATTTAATTTCTATAAGTTCTTCTATTTAAATTTTTAAAAAGAACAAGAAAGAGAGAGCGAAAATAAATTTATGCATGAGGTTTAAAAATGAGAAATGTACATATTTGTATCTGTTTGTTCTCTGATCAAAAAAAGTGGAGCTCTTGCAGAAAATCCTAAGGAAAAATGACTTATAATAAAATTGGGAGATTTAAATATTAATGCAAGGCTTATAGACTCAAAAGAGGTGAATAAAAAGAAAAAATAGGTAATATATATCTACATGTTAAATCTTTTAAAGGGTTATGTTTCAAGTGGAACTTTGCTTCAGTCTATCCACCATGCAATATCTTTATTGTCAATTCTTCAGCTTGTTATTGTACATATTGTTATGAATTTGGTCTTCTGTATATTTCATCTTAGATCCAGTTTTTCACCATGCTCATTGACTTTCAGTAGAAGAATGAAAATACATTTTCACCTGAGATGATGACGATGATGATGATGACGATGATGATGATTATTAATTTTGATGCAGGTTATTTATATTTCTTTCTCAAATTTTAAAATCATGCTCATCTTCTTCCAATTCAGTTACGGCAACTATATATTAAGCCAGTGGTTCCCAACCTGTGGTACGTGTACCACTAGTGGTACGCGAGGGCCTTCCAGGTGGTACGTGAACACTTTCGGGGTCATGAACGATTTTTAGTTAGTTATTTTTTACTTCACAAAAATGTTTACTGCCTAACACAAGATAATCTAGCAACGCTTTGCAACTGTTGCCACACGCCGCCCACCTGGTCCCAGCGGCCCGAGAATCCAGTTGCTGGATGTGCGGGGCCAAAAAAGGAACGGTACAATTATGGAAATAAAGTGATATCTGATCGAATTTAGTTTCTCTGGAACCAGGTGGTACGCAGCGACTGTACGGGACCTCCAAGTGGTACTCGATCACAAAAAGGTTGGGAACCACTGTATTAAGCATATGAGTTGAATAAATAAAATATACAAACTTGACTCACTTTTTTGCCAATCTGGAGCCAGTCTGTTTTGCCATGTTTCATGCAGACTGTGGTTTCCTATACAGATTTGGAATAAGACAACGAGATGTTCTGGGACCCCCATTTTCCTAAGAACATTCCAAAGCTTGACATGGTGCCTTTCTTTAATTCATGATGCAGATACTAACTTATGTTTGGTACTCTTTGGTTTTCTTAGCTCTCCAGCACATATCAGCAATAATGTCTCTTGTTTCTCAAAACCATCTAGAGATCTGATATCTTCAAGTAGGTTCCAATATGCCTTGGATGATCCCATACATGATTTGCCAACATATAGAGCCGAGGTGGCGCAGCGGTTAGAGGCAGGTACTACAGGCCACTTTAGCTGACACTGATCCGCAGGTCAGCGGTTCAAATCTCACCGGCTCAAGGTTGACTCAGCCTTCCATCCTTCCGAGGTAGATAAAATGAGGACCCAGATTGTTGGGGGCAATGTAAATATACATTGCTTACTGGTGTAAACCGCTTAGAGAGTGCTTGCACTGTGAGGAGGTATATAAATCTCACAAAATAAAATAAATAATAAATAAATGTGAAATTAAGGATATTGTGTAATAGTTTGCATTATAGTCTATTAAGTGTCTTTCCTTTGGTATTGGAATGTAGATTGCCCTCTTCCAATCTGTGAATCCCAGTGTAGTTCCCCAAATTTTCTGGCATAGATTAGATAAAACAATTACTCATTCTTCCTAAGTTGCCTACCATATTTCTAAAGATACTCTCTCAAAGTCTGTAGCCTTCTATTTGGCAGAGACTGGATTATTGATCCTTCAGTAACTTCATCTTCTACCAGTAGCAGCTCTTGCAAATATGGAGTATCTTCTATGTTGGCATCCATACTGTACGTGATTTTAATATACTCCTTCCATGTTTGTTTCATCTTTGAATTTGTTACTTATGTATGTTGGTGTGCCTTACTATACCAATTCAACTCCTAAATTCAGAGAGCTTTTGGATGATTTTCCTTGTTTTTCCATTTCTATTTTCAACACTGATGAACAGAAGTCATTGTATTCTGTTCACTTCTAGACTTAGTCAAATAGAATGGCACTGTAGGCATAGTTACTGTAGTTTGGAAAAATGTGTGAATCTTTGAAAAATAAGAAAACTAAGGGGAGGAGGAGATAGGAAAAGTTTATAGAGACTGAACTCAGTGGAAGAGTTGCATCCCCACTTAGAAACAAATGGGAATCATAGCTAAATGAATGACCAGAAGGAAACTAAGATGGGGCTCTAGGAGAAAATCTCAACTATATTTTCAGTAAAACTCATCTAAATCTAATTATCTGATTATTCTGGGTTTCTAGAGATCATAAGGGGCTAAAGAAGAAGAAAAATCAGTTGCCTTGAGTGAGCCATGCTGGTTTTCTAGTTCTAAAAGGAAAACACTATTCATAAGAAAAATATATACATGCAAAAGAAATTAAGCAAAAATGTGTAATCCAGCTTGTCATATTCTAGGATCTAGGACCTACACAAAATGCTAGGACTAGAACTTCTTTCCCAGCCATTCAGCTCCGATTATTATAATATTACACTTAAGAATGCTGAGGTATAACTGCTAGTTGACTCACGAACGACAAGTCAGCAACATGTCCAAATCAGACCGAGACAAAGATTGCTTTAAGTTCTATAGGTTGCTGAGCTTTTGAAAAGGGGTATAATGCTAAGGCTAAGCTCAGTGAAGTGGTCATGATTATGCAAGTCTCTAATAATATTCAGATGGGTACTGATGTTTCTATTTGATCCTTTAGCTGCAGTGAATATGCAATGAATATTATTTTTCATAATTGACATGACATGACATAATTGACAAAATCCAACAATGTTCTTGGATTTTGGAGTCATGTCAATTATGAAAAATAAGAGGGATACTCAAAGTTCTATTACATTTTATAGTTCCTTCCCCTATAAAACAACTCTTTCAAAGCTCAATTCAATGAACTTTTTCAGTAGCTGCCTTGAGACTCATTTCTTAAGTCTCATCTTGTACTCAGATCCAGGTTACAAATTTCCATAGATCTATGCTTGACCAATAATTTATCCAGAAGAGCTCTTCTTATAGTCTCAATTTTGCATCAAATAATTTCTTGCCTAGGTTTCAGATATAAGCAGAGATGGAAGCAGCTCATGTTTAACATCTATTGTCTATAAAAATGTTGTGCTTTGATTTACCTCTTCTAGTCCCTTGTAATCTCCTGAAATTCATCAATTTTAACATCAAGTTGTGGCAGAAGGGATTAACAGTCAAAATAATTATATCTGATTTATTAGGTGTTCTGCAAAAGTAGCCATTTACTCATGAGGTCATGATTAATTGACTTTTAAGTAATAATACTTTAACAATTGAATTTTTTTCAATGACAGATAACCTCGTAGGGAAATGCTAGTTTTTTGTATCATGCTGGGCAGTTATAAATCTGTTGATTAACTTCATGTGCTCTAGTTAAGTGTCACTCAAGAGGCACTTAAGAACAACATGTGTATACTGTGAATAAAAAACCCATTGACTCTGTGGATTTCTCTTGTGCAAAGAAGTTAGCATTGAGTGTTTTAACTAATTATGACATTTAATATTTGGTTTTGCTTACACTAACAATGAATCCGATTATATTTCTACATTTCCCAATCCTGGCCCATATGTGATTCTAGCAATGTTTGCACATAAGTCAATGATATCATAGAAATTGCACTGTTGCATCTATACTATGTTACCCTGAGTTTCCAAATATGAAAAATGCCACTAATTTCACTGTACCAGTGCAATTGTGACACTTTTAATGCAAAGATGCTAACAACTTTCTACTTTTTAAAAAATAAGAGATGCATTCATGCTGAAGTGGACAATCTTTAGGGGAGTTTAATTGCATTAAATTTACTTAGGATTTATTTTATGATTTTCAGGGTGCATAGTGGTTGCCAATTTTCAGCAACTGGAATAAGCTGGCAACACAGGAATCAGCATTTCTCAGGCTAAAAGGAACTGTTGTGACAACAGAAACCAGTTGCCTTCCAAGGCCATCAAAAGAAACCCAAGTATTCATTGAATCAAAAAGGAGGGGGAAAACCTTAAATCCAGGAGCCTAGAATTTGACTCCTGTATAATCTTCTATGTGAATGTGGCTTCATTCTTATAGAAAGACACATCTGAGAACCTCCTGCCAAATCTGCCACATCTGCCAATTTGCCACACCTGAGAGCCAGTCTTGGAAAAGGAGTAAAGTGTCTGATGATCAAAGTATATCGCTATGCCAGGTGTGAAGCTAATCAATCATGGTATTGAAATTTGGCAGCTTATTATATTTGCTCAAATTGCAGAGAAGTATATATTCTGCATCTTAACATACATGAAGATGTATATGGAATCTATTTACCTCCTTAAAAGTACACCTAAAAGCAAGAGCTACAGTTCTCTATTATAGATTATATTAAATAGGTAATTTTTTCACTTGTACCGCTACTAAACATTTCTGTAGCAGCTTAAAAACAGCACCGAGGTAGCATTATTCAGGGAAACAGTAACTATTAGTGACTTATATACTGATATACTGACATAAGGGGTCAGACTCTTACATTACACAAGGCAACAGAGTATATAATTCTTGGACTCACTTTAAGGAAGCACTTGGGCAGCTGATTCTCACTCAGGCAGTAAGGCTTTAAAATTATTCCCACCAATAATATCACTAGATTTAAGCATATGTTACTTCAATCATGCCAATGGAGAATATTGGAGCAATAGTATAGCACAAATTGCAAATCGTAATCCTAATCCTTGTGAACGATGAGTTAAAATGGTCGTACAGACTGGTCCCAGGAATCAGTTTTGTGTTCTAGGTTTACCTACATAAAATTGTAGGTGTTGGAAAGTCACACCTACCAATTGATGGTTTTTTTCACATGCAAGAGGTATGTTTTACTCTTTATTATATAAAGTCCAAGCCAGGGGTGGGTTCCAACTTACCTCACTGCCGGTTCGCTTCCTCCTGCGCTGTGTGGCCCCGCCTTGTGGGCACACACGTGCTTTGCGCATGCGTGCATACGCAGTGCCGAAAAATAAAAATAAACATAAAAAATAAGCCAAAAACAAGGTGGCGACCACATGCACAGTGCCGTAAACTCAGCTTCTGCTCATGCTCAGAAGAAAAAGAATTTAATAAATAAATAAATAAATAAATAAATAAATAAATAAATAAATAAATAAATAAATAAATAAATAAAAATAAAATAAGCCGAAAACAAGATGATCGCATGCACAGTGCCATAAACTTGGCTTCTGCACATGCTTAGAAGAAAAAAAATTAATTTTTTTTAAAAAATTTGTTTAAGAAAGATGGCGGCACCCACGGACCGGCACCAACCGAACTAGTTCCGTGATGTCATCGTGACGTCACCAGCGGGTTGCTACTGTTTTGGACGAACCATTCCAAACCGGGAGGAACCCACCTCTGGTCCAAGCAAAAGCATGGTTAAAGTCTCACTGATAATAATAGATTATTTTGCACTTAATTCTATTTACCTTTACCAGTCATCCCATAATAAAAATTTCTTGGCAGCTCATTAGAATTTTCACAAATGCATTTAAGCAAAATGCATTATTTTCTTTTCTATGGTTTATGTTGTATGGACATATTTGCCACGAGAGGAGGAAAAGGAGGAAATAGCTAGCCTTTCTTTCATAATAGAAATAAATAAGTAAGTATGGTTCACTTGCCTTTGGAACAAGCAGGAGAATGAAAATACTTTAATCTTGCAGAGAGTCCTAAAGATCTTAAGAGCATATTTTCAATTCGGTCATTCAGTAATTCTAAGAACAGACAGAATCGGTTTTGCCTGTTCCTTCCTTGACCTTCCTGGCTTAATGAAAAAAATGAGTGAAGGGGAAGTAAACTTTGTTCAAATAAGGTTATATTTCTATTGGAACTCACAGACAATCAAGTTTTCTAATAGAATGAATTATTGTAGCTACATTCAAATAAGAACAGTTACGTTGTCTCTATCTCTGTGGAGATGAAGTGAAGTAGAAGGAAAAATTCTTTTGATGTTTGCAATTACTGAAAGTATAAAGGAAGCTTATATTCTTGGGGACTTGAACTTTTAGTTGGCATGTTTAGAAGTTAATCTTAAGCATTATTATCGAGAAATGTTAAAATGTTACATCTCATTTTATTTTATGTACCACATGCTAAAACTATGAGGAACAAGATAGATGCATACATTACAATAAGTACATATAGGAACAAAACAGGCAAATATCTACAGTGGCTGACTGATGGTAGCTGAAGTTCAAAATATCTGGAGGGCACCAGTTTGTCTGCCTCTGCAAAACATTTCAGACTGGGATAAGGATTTATATTATAACCATAAAAGAAATTAATAGCATCTCTCAAATCAGGAAGCAGAGTCTTTGCCCGATTCTCCTGGGCATTTCATGATTTTATCAGTTCTATGTCTTTATGAACATTGATGCTAAAGCTAATGTTAATCTTCTTTAATGAACTGCATTTAAATATTAAAAGAAATCTGAATGATTATGCATTACTACAATCTGTTAATTACTTTGTTGTGTTTTTTATTTGATCAAGACCAAAAAGAAAATCACATTGAAAAGTATATAATAAACAGATTTAATGATTTCCCTAATTAGTTTTTTTCTAGTGAGAGAAAAGGGCTCAATTTTGCTTCTGCTGTTCAAACATGATGCGTGTTCTTTAGCACATAGATGGTTAAAGACGGCTATGCTTGCACACTATTTACTGGCTTATGAGATGTATGAATGAGACAGATGCTGTCCATTAAGAATGACTGAACTAGCTTGAAGATGTCTGGATGTTTATTTTTAACTATTCCACTAAGACACCATTAACCCTCTATAATGATTTTTTAATATTTACGTGATGAACTGCATCTGCTCAAGGGAATAAAGTGAAAACTCATTAGCTAAAGGAACAGATTATAAACTTATTACTTCTTGGAGCAATTTGGGTCAGAAGCAATGGATGTAAGGCAGCCATAAAATATACATGCCTGTAACATGTAACAAAAGCATATGGAAATGATAACATTAAATACAAAAACTGTAATGTATCATGATTTCTTTTTTTAATAACATATTCTGTAATGATTTTAAGCATTTAATCTACTTCCTTCATTTTTTCATGGGACATATGAAACTCCAAATAATCTTTGGGCACTGGGGAAAAACATATTTCTGCAGTGGCTTCTGTTACTGCAAACTTAATACAACTGAATTTAAACAAATACAATGATTTATATTAAAACAGACACTATGTATCTCTCTTCTACACATATGTATAATGAAAATGTTGGTCATGATAAAGCAAGTACATTCTGGAAATTCCAAGTACTGAATTTCCACTGCCTTGTATTTTATGTTAGACTTGCAACCCATAAGAAAATGTGATAAGCCATGTTAAAGAAAGAAAAAAGAAACACATTCTCCCTCCTGCCTGCTTAAATTTTACAGTGGATACGTGTGTGTGTGTGTGTGTGTGTGTGTGTGTGTGTGTGTGTGTGTGTGTGTTGTTACACAGCATTCTCTCTCATTAGAATATTCTGAAATTATATGATCGCGGGGAAAGACAACCCCATTCCCAAATACAACCTTGCTGGAAGATTTTTGCCACAAAGCCGTTACTATAATCCGATGGCACTTTGGGAAAAGCAAGCATCCTTTTTCAAACTGCAATTTTAACGGGTCGGGGCTGCCACACGCCCGCACCTTGCACGACCTATACCACCACCGTCCTGTAGCTTTGCTTTACTTAGTCTTAGCCGATCCGCACTTCTCCATTCCCACGTGCTCTGCAGCCAATAGCCACGTTCCCTCCAGTCCCGTGAAAAGCCAAGCTTCCTCCCTTCGTTTCTTTCATCTGCCCTTTCTTTTAAGCCAACGCGACCGGTTATTAACGGACACTGCTTATGATGGGAGGCAGTTCATTTGGTGTCGCGTGGGAAGGCGCGTTTGGGCGACGCTTTCTCTAAGAGGGAAAAAGAACCGGGTTCTAAGAATCCGGTTCTATAGTTTGACCTCGGCTAGGGCCGCCCTCAATTTGCTGGGATGAGGGACGACGAAAAAAGGTTGGATTCCGTAAGCGGCAGTTTCAAATCAAAGGCCAGGGGTCTCCAACCTTGGCGACTTTAAGCCTGGCGGACTTCAACTCCCAGAATTCTCCAGCCAGCGAAGCTGGCTGGGGAATTCTGGGAGTTGAAGTCCGCCAGCCTTAAAGTCGTCAAGGTTGGAGACCCCTGAATTAGTAGACGATCGGTTCTCCCTCCCCTCCCCCATCCAACTTAAGCTTACTCCAGCGATGTCCCAAAGGTGCTTGTTTTTCAAGAGGCAACTGGACTTTCTGTTTTTTTTTCTTTGAAGACGTTTCGCTTGATCTCCAAGAAGCTTCTTCAGCTCTCACTGGACTGGTGGGGAACGGAAGGATTTAACACCACCCAAAGCTTCTGGGATGAGAAGCGAAACGTCTTGAAAGAGGAAAGAGAAAGTCCAGTTGCCTCTTGGAAAAAAAAGGCACCTTTGGAGGAAAAAAAAACCATGACTGAGAATCTCCAGAGACATTGACTCCAGCGATGTCCACACAAGACACTCACAGCTCGTGCGGCTGTTGTCCCGCGTGAAGTAAGCCGCCTTCTTTGCTAGTAATTCAGGCGCCTCGGGACAAAAACCGCTTCTTTGATTCAAAGGAACGGGGCAGGCGAGGCTCTTCAGCCCTTCAGCGAAGGGGCATTTTTTTGAACCGAATGCTGCTTCCTCGCTCCCCTCCGCCAAGCTTTTCTCGCGGGAGGAGCGGTCAGCTGCCTTCGGAGCCCCGTCCTGCGGTCGGGATAAAGGAGAATCCCCGCGAAGGAAAAGGCTGCAAAGCGAAAGACGGGGCGGGTGGGGTGGGGGGAGAGAAAAAGACAAGACAAGCCCCGAGACCTTACCTCAGAGAGACCTTGAGGCTCGAATCCGCGGCAGTCGTCATTTTCTGCGGCGAATGAGGGCTGGGAGGAAGGACGGAAGGAGAAAAGGGAAAGGGGAGGCAAGCTGGGGGGGGCGCCGCGAAGTCTCCTGGTATCGCACCTTACGCCAGCTTTAGTACACCTCCTTCTTCCAACCCTGCCCTTCGCCGCTTCTCCTCCTCTTCCTCCTCCTCCTCAGTCTCTCCCCCCCCCCGCCCAACCTGGAGGAGGAACGTTTCGAGCGTCTTTCGTTGCTGGCACCATAAGAGAGGAGAAAAAAGTGTGTGTGTGTGTGTGTGTGTGTGTGTGTGTTGGCACTGACTCTACTATTGATGAGGGCAAGAATCACGAACCCGTTTGGGGCAGCAAAGTTCAAAACGGTTCGGTAAAGCTTGCTTATTTATTTATTTATTTATTTATTTATTTATTTATTTATTTATTTATTTATTTATTTATTTATTTATTTATTTATTTGACATGTATAGGATAGTAGTTGTTTGTATAAACATAACATAAGTAAAAATAGTACCGATAAAAGAGGACAATAGGACAGGGACGGTAGGCACAGTGGTGCGCTTATGCACGCCCCTTACAGACCTCTTAGAAATGGGGTGATAGTAGACAGTCTAAGGTTAAAGTTTTTGGGGTTTGGGGAAGAAACCACAGAGTCAGGTATTCCAGGCATTCATCACTCTATTGCTGAAGTCGTATTTTCTGCAGTCAGGTTTGGAGCGGTTTACATTAAGTTTGAATCTATAACGTGCTCGTATATTGCTGCGGTTGAAGCTGAAGTTGGGTTCTCATAGCACCAGTCGCAATTTGTCCGCCTGATCTTCGGGAGGTTAATTGTGTTGTGTGGATGAAATGAAAGGGGAGAAAAGAACACTACATTACCTTCTTAGAGAAAACTGGACGGTAGAGGTGATCAATAAAAACAGAGGAGGGTGCAATATCCAAACTTTTCATTTTGGACCTTTCTCTGGAAAAATCTCAAAAGTTCTCCCAAAAACATGGTCTTTTTCCATAGCTTTTTGGCAATGTTTTAGTTTCTCCAATATAAACATAAACAGACATTGGATGTTCTGTCCTAGTAAGTGTGCCCATGTAGGATTGGGAAATTGAAAGGATGCTTAGATTGGGGAGAAAAGGTCTCAACGATCTAAGGGATTTTATTTCCAAATAAATATGCATAAGGCAAAGCTACTGTAAAGTGTTTTCATTTACAGTAGGCAAAATTTGTGTTTTATAAAAAAGAAACAGCCAATTTGGTCTAGTGCAGTGATGGCGAACCTTTTTTTCCTCGGGTGCCGAAAGTGCGTCTGCACGTGCTATCGTGCATGCGCGAGTGCCCACACCAATAATTCAATCCCTGGGGAGGGCGAAAACGGGCTCCCCTGCCCTCCCGGAGGCCCTCTGGAGGCTGGAAATGGCCCATTTCCCAACTGCTGGTGGGCCTGGTAGGCCCATTTTTCGCCCTCCCCAGGCTCCAGAGGCTTTCCTGGAGCCTGGGGAGGGCAAAAACAGCCTCCCCGCCCCCCCGGAGGCCCTCCAGAAACCGAAAACACCCTCCCAGAGCCTCCGTGCGAGACGAAAATCAGCTGACCGGCGTGCACATGCACACTGGAGCTGAGCTAGGGCAACAGCTCGCGTGCCAGCAGATATGGCTCCGCGTGCCACCTGTGGCACGCGTGCCATAGGTTCGCCATCACTGGTCTAGTGCAAGGGTCAGCAACCCGTGGCTCTGGAGCTGCATGTGGCTCTTTCATCTCTCTGCTGCAGCTCCCTGTCACTGGTTGGCGCCACAATTTTGAGAGGAGTTTCCAGTTGGGGGGTGGGGAAGCACGGCATGCCAGGAGGAGACTCTATGGCAAGGGGCAGGTTTTCCGGTCGGCTCCAAAATCGGTTAGGACAGGTAGAGGAAAAAGGACACCGCATTAGGAGGAGACTCTATGGTGGGGGGAACTGGACTTCCGGTCGGCTCCAGAATTGAACAGGGGGGGGCTTCCAGTTAGGACCTTTGTGGCTCTTTGAGGGTTTAAGGTTGCCGACCCCTGGTCTAGTGGTTAAAGCACTTGGCTAGAAACCTGGAGACTCTGAGCTTTAGTTCTGCCTTAAGCGTGAAGTCAACTGGGTGACCTTGGACAGGTCATTCCCCCTCAGCCCTAGGAAGCTGGCCACGGCAAACTATTCAGACATGAAGACGAGAAAGGCAAAAATCAAGCAAGAGGCCAAATGGTTATTCATATTATCACAAAATATGTTCATTTATTATAATACGATTGTTTACATGTACAGTATATTTTTATCATGACATCACATAACAAATTTCATCATTTGTACAAAACTAGCTTGCTGCAGATGCTCCTCGACTCCACGAAACCAATGGGACTTTTTTTCCTATAATTTCTGTTGGGATCAAGACATCATTGCATCTTCTAAAACAGGGTGTATTTATTCTATTTTCATTTGAAAGTGTAGGTTTTTTTTAATGCCCTGTGGAGAACTGCCAATATTTTGAAACTTGTTTTCTTCCAAAAGCTATGTTGCAGCTGGATTCCCATTCTTGCCACTTAATTACTAGTTTCTCAACAGCAGTGGATGTTTCTGAAAGCTTGAAAATTCAAATCGTGACAGAACTATTAAGAAAAGCAGTTTTAGTCTCAAATCCATAATCAGTTCACTGTGACTGAAACCAACAACATAGAAAACAGATGTAAGATTGTAATGACACATCTAAGACCCTGCAGTACTTTCATGGATGAACATGTTGTAGTTTTTCTACTTTTAGCAATGAAGATCTGCTGTATGTTTTATAAAACAGCATTTCCAGTAATAACCATGAGCTTAGATCATATAATAACATTTCCTTCTTGGCAACACGATGCATGTTCTACCTACAACATCAAAAAACGTCATGCATGGATACAACCATTAATAAAGTACAATAAAGCTTAAAAGCCAGACCCGTGGAAATCAAGACCATAAAATGAATCTGCTTTGGAGCCTTTTATGTACGAGACACTAATGACATAGTGTGAACTTAATGCATCAAGCTAATAAACACAATGCAAAATTTGCTATATTTAAAATTAAGCACATGGCACATCTATGCACAGATTTATAAGTGTGGAAAAAGTACAAGAAATATATTTTCCAGTGATAGTTGGTTTGTGGCTACAATTGCTATTGTGCTTGTTTTAAGTATGTTGATTGAAGCTGAACATGCAAATTGGCTAAGGAATAAAATCCGTAAATAGTTATGTAATTGTCTGAAAATTCTATATGCATTTTGGAAACAGATTTTAAAAAGCCAAATTCCTTCCTACAAATCTTTTTCCCTTAGGAAACTTTGGGGAACAGCATGTAACATGCTCACTTACATTTTTTAAAAATGTTAACCTTTCCAGGTTCCAGTGGTGCTGAATGACTGTTTTTCTCCCTTCTGTTTTTATTGTTTCCCCTTTCTGTAGCAACCTGTTTTTAGTGACATTGAAAAAATGTGTGGCTTCCTTGGCCTCCCTTTTAGGAAGAAAGTGGTCAACAGATTTTGGTTTTCACACTTAGGCCATCAGGCTTTAAAATTATTCCCACCAATTATATCACTAGATTTAAGCATATGTTGCCTAGGTTGGAAGACACCATCATGTCAAAGAGACAGAACAGAATATTGGAGAAATACCATTAGGAAAAAGAGTTGCAAAGTGATTTGTAATCCTTGTGAGTGATCAAATAAAATGCTCATTGGTCCCAATCTTGTACTATTCTAGGTTTATGTACATAAAACTGTAGGTATTGGAATGTCACATCTACCAATTGATGATTTTTTTCACATACAAGAACTAGGTTTTATTCTTTATTATAACCATAGTAAGTGCCATAGTAAGAACTCTAAGCACTGATGGTAATATGATTATTACTATATACTGATAACTATATTATATACTGATATCTTATATTTTAGATACTGATATTATATATACTGATATTGATAGGATTACTAAATGTGCCCTTAATTCTATTTAATTATTTTGTATAGACACCACATAACACAGGTTTCTTGGCAGCTTACATTTTTTCGGTGGATCATGTTCTCGTCTCATTTCTCTGTCTTTTCTTTAGTTCAGAGAGTATTTCTTTACCGCCTGCTGTCATGAAACCTGTTATCACCATCTGTAATACTGCTGATACACTACCAGATTTCTGCATTTTTAGCCTGCTTCACATGATTCCATCCAACAGTGTTATGGATTGCTCATATTTAGGGAGACAAATCCACAGGAAGTACAAATATATGTCCACTGTTTCCTTTTTTATTCTGAGTTATTTCTCAAGAAAAAAAATCTCAGAATCAAGAAGTCTCACATAAACAATGCATAACAGTTGGTGTCTCTCTTCCCCATGCATTGTAGAAGCTACATTATGGGGGAGAGAAGCAAAGCAAATATTAAATATTTTACTTCCTGCACAAAGCACAATAAATTGATAATCAGGCAGTCATAAAGAATGGGGTGCCATCTTTTAAACTATGAAGGACTTAGTACCAATGTAGCTCCCCCAAACTTTTTTCCTACAGGCTGAGAATTCTGTGTCATTAAACATAGGTACAACAGTAAATGTGTCTAGCCAAGATAAAAATGAATTCCTGTTATGGTCTCTGTGTTCCAGCATCCTGTTTTCTACATCAATAAATTTTATTCCTTGAGAAAGAGCTTTCCTTGACAAGTCGTTATATACTGATATAGAGTGATTAGTAACTCTTGTAGACCTATTTTCGAACTCCAGCATTCATTATTGAATGTGACTCAATGTTCATGATTACATTTAGACTCTGCAAGTCACTGGCTGCAAAATAACTGTATCTCTACCACATTGGTTATGATCATTCTAGGTTTAGAAGTAGTTTTCCAGTGTGATTGGGCAGCAACCTCTGTACATAAGAAAAAAGGAAGACTTGAACTTATCAGAGTTTGTTGCAGAAAATTAAATCCAGAAAGCACATACAGGCAGACTGATGCAGCAGGATTCATTTAAATAAGAAACTTCTTTATATACAAGAATAACAGATGAGTATTTACAATACCATTATAGATTATTCTTCAATGTAATAGCAGTTACAGGCAGGAGAGAACAGTTAGTTTCATTTCAGTTCAGAGTGGACAAGAGTACAGAGTGGACTGAGCCACGCCCAGCCTCAAGCTTAAGTTTCAATTTCAATTCTCTGCACAGACTCAGAAGTGTTTAAGCTCCCATTGGCTGACTTAGTTGCTATGCCTATTCATTGGCTGACCTTGTTAACATGGCTCTCCCAGTTCATGAATATCTTAACAGAACTTAATCATACCAAAAAATTATCTATTCCAGAATTATATAGGTTAGAATCTTAACTATTTGCAGATTCCAGTATTTCTAAAAACATTTTACAATGTACTGCTTTTTAAGACTTTTTATTAAAAATTAATGTTAATTTTTTAGAAAATGGAATATTGACTTGCTACAAAGTAAAATGCCAGTCACGAGCATCAGCCAGATTTCCACGTAGATCCCACAGATAGTTTACAAAATGGGAGGTCTTTGCAGTCCACTAGAGAAGAAAAAGACAGGTAAATCCTGTAGGAACGATCAATGGTTTTGCAAATTAATGTTGTATGAGAGCACTCATATAATTCTGTCAGCATTCCAAATATGGCACTTGATTTAAAAGGTTGAAGTCACATTCTATGAGAAGCTTCCAAGCAGAACATAAAGGCAACATTCACACATCTTTTTAAACTTTCTTAAGCCCTCAGGTGGATTTAAGCCATCATAATATTTTGTGGTTGAGAATTCCGAAATTTATGTAGGTGCTCTGTAAAGAAATGCTTCCTTCAAAAACAATTTATAGTTTCTGAGAGGAATCTGATTATAACCACTAATAAAACAAAACTACAGAGAGACCTTTGTTTTCATCCAGCAAATCATTCAGTTTTATCTATTGACTTGAAAAAACAGTTTGGTTTCCTAAACATACAGGTTAAAAGGTTGCAGCTCCTTTGCTTTCATTATTTTAAAAAATAAATGTAGGAGAAGAGAAGGCAGAGCTGGGAAGGGTGGAGTAAAACACATCATCAGTTCAGGGTCCTTGCATTGCCACAAGAGATCCAAGTCCTGCCTTCCTTGAATTCTGTTGGCCCATATCTAGTGACAATTTAGTGCTGATCATTAGTTGACTAGATTCTTCTGTATGGGCTTCAATAAATCTGATTATATCAATAGCAATAGCACTTAGACTTATATACTGCTTAATAGTGCTTTATAGCAGTGGTCCCCAACCTTTTTATTGCCGTGGACCGGTCAACGTTTAATAATTTTTCCGCGGCCCACTGGGGGGGGGGCTTTCCTTCCTTCCTTCTTTCCTTTCCATCCATCCATCCTTCCTTCCCATCCTTCCTTCCTTCTCTTTCTATCCTTCTCCTTCCTTCCTTCCTTCCTTCCTTCCACTGCGGCTTCTCCCCCGTCTCCTTCCTCCATTCACACATACGATGCACATTTCCAAGCCCTCCCCCTCCGCCCCAACCCTTCCACTTTCCCCACTCCACGACCAAACCTGGGATCGCGTGAGGGATGCAGAGGGAGCTCGGGCTGGCTCTCGCTCTCGCTCGGCGGCTACTTGTCTCGCAAATCTCGCCGTGCTGCGCCTCACCTCCACCACACACACACACGCCCCCCGCCGCCGGCCGCCCCCCTTTCAGGCCCTTTCAAGAGCAGAGAAGAGAAAGAGGAGGAGATCAGAATTGAAAAGGAGGCGGAGGGAGAGAAGGGCTGTTCCCCGCCTGTGCTTGGCTCGCCCACCGCTTTTTCCCGGCTTCCTTCAAGACCAGCCGAGCCCCGGCGCTCTCGGACTCCAGATCTCGGGAGCTCCCCTCGCCGACAGCTTGACGCAGTGATGGTGGTCGGAGGGAGAGGCGGAGGCTCTTGCTCTTTCCAGGCCGCCCAAGGATTTCTCATCTGGGTGTGGGTGCGAGTGAGAGACGCAGTAGCAGGGCGGCCCGGTACTATTTGTTCTGCGGCCCGGTACCGGGCCGCGGACCGGGGGTTGGGGACCACTGCTTTATAGCCTTCTCTAAGCTATAGAAAGCATATTGCAACAATCTGGGTCCTCCTTTTACTGACTTCGGAAGGATGGAAGGCTAAGTCAACCTTGTGCCAGTGAGATTATGCTGCAGTCTTATGAATGATCCTCATTCATTGAACTTGACAATAAACCTCCTCTCCATAATCAACCATCTGTCAGTTCTCTAAGCTAATCCTTTCGATATCTCTTGGTTTTTGTCCAGCATTCTATTTCATCATTTCTTCAGAGTGTTATTACCTAAATATGCCTGAAAAGAGTGATATCTAAAGCAGGTGAGGAACAGATGATCTATTTTGCTGGACCAACTCACACTCTGGGTTATTTTTATCTAGAGTGGAACTATTTGAAATGTGAAAACTTGATCTTTGCTCCTCTGCCAGGAAGACAGACTAATTAATTATAATATTTAGCTCTACTTCATAATTTTGTTTCATATTATCTTGTATGAATACTAGATACCATAATTATGTTCAGGACAATGCCTTAAAATAAGAATGGAATGTCTTCAGGCTTGTATAATTTATTTGCTTTATTAGGATTTACACATTCCTTTGATGTGTTGTGAATATACAAAGAAGTGGCACAAAGGTTAGTTTTATAAATCATCATTATGTCACATTGTGATTTGTTTGCTCTTGATGCAATAGGTTGTCAAACTCAGCTTTGTTGTTTGCAAACCATGATTGAGAGATTATGGTATACAAACCCAGCAAATGTGGATTACTTGGTAAATCATGTTTAGCAAACCACAATTTAATATGGGTGAACCAAATCATAATAAGAAACTCTACTGTAGATTGTATCAGTTCTAGGTAGTTCTGGGTTTTCAGTCTTTCTTACAAACATATAATCTGACCGGGGTGGGTTCTGGATCCTTTTGCTGCCGGTTCGCTCAGGGTCACGCCATGTGCGCACCCGCAGCAATCCAAAAATAGCTTCTGCCCATGAGAAGAAGCAAAATCCAAGATGGCGGCGCCCACGGAGACACCGACAGAACCGGCTCCATGATGTCATCGCCGAACTACTAACGGTTCTAAAGAACCAGTTAGAACCGGTAGGAACCCACCTCTGAATCTGACCTCCACACATAGGGAGTGAAGCAATTGTATATATGGTAGTTTATCATATTTTATTAGCCTCCTACATTAAAGAAGAAATGCATCCTACAATGTCATCAACCCCTATACATGCCCCCCTCCGACACATCTGGAAACTTGTAATGCTCCAATAAATCCCAAACCAGCAATGCTCATTTCCAACATTAATTTAATTTCCTGTTTAAGGGCCTTCTCTTTTGTTTCTGTTTTGGTGCTTCATAATTGGTAGGCTCTTAAATAGTTCTTAAACAGAATTTCTGAATTACCCCTTTTATTCTATTTGGTGGGGGGGCAGGGACAAAGAAGCGATTCATGTTTGAAAATGGCCCTCAAATATCAGCTAGCCAAAAGATAACACCTAAATGGAGCTAAGTTAAAGATCACTACAAGAATCAAATTGTTCTAGTGTTTTGCCCTTTACACAGATTCCAATCAATTTTCAGGCTCAGTAGGAACATCTGGTAAAATCTTGGTATAATTGCAGATTGGAGCCAGATTACCTGAAGGAGCGTGTCCTCTCTTATTACATATATGTGTGAAGGTTTGCCTCATCATGGAGTTATAGCACTGCCTATTGAGATGAGGCAGATGGCTACCAAGAAGAGAGCCTATTCAAGAACGTGGCTTATTTCAGCTATGAAGTATTTTCTGGTCTTTTTGGTGCTAACTTTCGTTATTTTTCTCTTATTTTCAAAACTGTTTTTACGGCTTCCCTTCATGCACTTTTTTTTCTGCTGCCATTCTTGGTTTTAATAGTGTGTTTATTATACCTTTTATCTTCAAATTTAATCTGCCAATTTTATTGAGATGTATGAGGTGGCTGCAATTTGCATCAATGAGACAGAGGCACTCCAAAGACAATAGAGTTTGTAGGTTATCGTCAATCATTGCCAACGATATGGAATGCCTATCTTGGCTAATATTGACTGAACACTCTGCCCTCTGTTCTATTTAAGTGTAAAGGTTACTCACTCTACTCTTTGTTCTATTTAGAGTACAAGTTACTTACTCAGCTCTTCTATTGTTCTATTCAAGAGCAAAGGCTAAACTAGCAATTACACATTCACCTATATGTTTGACATGATCTGTCTGTATGATTCAGAGGTTTCTTTAGATATTAACCTGTTACTAGTTAGCTATCTTTGGGGTAAGTCAATTGTGTGCACAAGACGTTTTCTATAAGAATAAACGCAGCTGTCCGAACCAGGAGGCTACTCAGCTCAGAGAGGCTTCTGAACACAGAGACTTCCCAGAGAGAACTTCTTAGCTCGGAAAAGCTTTGCACAGAAAGCATGTCTCCGTGTCCATGATTACTACAGTTCTTCTTGTGCAGTAGTCATTTATATCACTCCAATAGTCTTTTACAACTTAACCAGAAAAGGTCTCTGCATAGGTGCTGCCCTGTGGTGTACAAAAACTTTCAGAGAATGCCCAAGAATTGTTTTGCTCTGCACAAGCCTTTTTCCAGCTCTGTACTAGTGCATATCATACTCTTATCCAGATGCAAGGTCTTACTTACACTTCTCACAGCTGAACCTTGTGTTGCATTTGGTTCAATATTCAATATTACCTTTAATGTAATTTCAATTTGTCCTTTACAACAAGGTTTATAAACTTTGGATCTCAAACACCACTGGATCACTGAAAATTAGGGTTCCCAGAGTGCCTTCTTTATGCATATTTTATGAGCAGATTTAACAGGTTGGTGCAAAAATATGCTGAATGCCAAGCAATGAGATTCAGGACCAGAGCCCTATATAAAGCTTGACTCTGGTGGTTGTTGTTGTTGTTGTTGTTGTTGTTGTTTTTGCTTTTTCAAAGGCAAACACTTCACTTGCCTTTCAAATAAAAGTCATCATGCTTGGAGAGCCCACAATTTCTATGTAAAACTGACCATCACTCTCTAGAGCAGGGGTGTCAAACTCAACTTAATTGTGAGGGCTGCATCAGGGCTGTGGTTGACCTCAGGCAGCCTGGGAGGCGTGCCGATTGGGTGGGTGTGGCCAGCTTAATGCTACTCACTGGGCATGGCCAGCTTGATGCCACTCCCCAAACTGCTGGCATGTTTCCTCTTCACACTGGGTAGACCGGGCTGAAGCCACACTGGCCCGATGTTTCTTCTTCACATTGGGTAGACCGGGCCGAAGTCATGCTGGCCCGATGTTTCCTCTTTGCATTGGGTAGACTGGACTGAAGCGACACGGGCTGGCCCCTTACATTTTCCAGGATGGCCCTGCAGGCGAGATCCAACCACATCACGGGCCGTATCTGGCCTGCAGGCCTTGTGTTTGACACTCCTGCTCTAGAGGGAAATACAACAGAGGGAAGGAAGGAAATTGCAAGAAAATGGAAGGAAAAGAGATTAAGCTGTTACTATTATCTGTGTGTCTATGCTTAGAGAAAAAAAGAGTGTAAAATGAGAAAATTGACTTACAGCCTGCAAAGAACATTATTTTAACAGCAGTTTAAGAGAAGCTGATTGAAAACCAAGAAATACCCTTCTCTTTTCCCTTGATTTTGGTGAATGAAAGTAGCTATCTTCAAAATGAAACCCAGATTTCAGAATTAGGAAATTAGGATAAGCCAGCTCATCCTTCACATTAAAAACATGAGTTAAAATTTATTAGGTTTTGTGTTATTATGTTTGATTATTGCTTATTTGTACCTGGACTATCAGTGTTTTACTTTATGATACAAACATATCTTTTCTTTTATGTATGCTGAGAGCATATGCACCAAGACAAATTCCTTGTGTGTCCAATCATACTTGGCCAATAAAAATTCTATTCTATTCTATTCTATTCTATTCTATTCTATTCTATTCTATTCTATTCTATTCTATTCTATTCTATTCTTTTCAATGATGCACCAAGACAAATTCCTTGTGTGTCCAATCACACTTGACCAATAAAAATTCTATTCTATTCTATTCTATTCTATTCTATTCTATTCTATTCTATTCTATTCTATTCTATTCTATTCTATTCTATTCTATTCTATTCTATTCTATTATTTTCAATGATGGACAGAAATAAAGTTGACTATTAAAAGTAATTAATTCATTACTTACCAATGAAGCATTTTTATTTGTGGGGGTTTGTTGTCCAGTTTTATCATTTTGAAAGATGATAGTACCACAGAGTTTCAGAATTTGTGCTTTGAGATACTAGTTACAAGATATGTTTCATTTTAAAATTTGATAAATGTCCCTTCGACTTTACCTCCTAGGTCATTTATAAAGAAGATGAATAGCCCTGAGAATAGAGCTGGCTGGTTGTGGGGTACCCATTAGTAAAGGTTGGTTGAGAAAAAGATTTTGTGGAAACAAGAACTTCTTTAAATTGCATGTATAAATATAATTTTTCTACAGGTTGATATCTATGTTGTTGACAATTGAGCTGACAAATGTCATGCTATGGTGTATGGAAACACACTCACTGCAGGAATTGTTTTTTGTAGCAAAAATGACAATCACTCAGCTATAATAATTCATTTTACTTTCAACTATCTTAAAAATAAAAATAAAAAGTTGGTTCAGATTTATCCAGAGCTTCTATTCTAGATGATCTCTTTTGAAATAAGATTATAAAAATAAATAAGGAGATATGGCAACTGTTAAGGATGTTTTTATCCATTAAGGATAAAAGGTCGAACCAAAATTCATGTTTTTGTCACAGCTTGACTTTCTGAAATAGTTGATTTCATATGGTTGCTCTTTAAGACTCTTAGAAACCCCACTGAAAATTGGCAATCCTTGTTTCTTTATCTAGTAGTATCCCCTGATTTTTATGAGATGCATATTGTACAGAAGACTTATTTGAGCTAGAAAGCCTAGTGTAGAAATCATAGAAAAATAAGTGATCATAGCATGAGATAAGCTGGAAGCTAATTTTAACCCATTTTAATCAAATCAAATAAAGTAGTTCTGCAGTATTTCCTGGGCCTACTGTGAAGAATCAATATACATTTAGGAGATACATAAAATGAAAGCATTTAAAAAACAAATGCAAAGTACAAAACTACATGAATTAAACAATTCTGTAATAATAAATTGGAAGTATGCTTCCAATGTAGAACTGTCTTGTAGTTTCACTGTGCTGTAAATCCCAGAACTGAGGATAATCTAGAGTTTTTATATTGTAGACTTGATCTATCCTTAAAATCAAAGTTTTTTATTTTTATTTTGAGAAGCTATGCTTGGAATTTCAGCATTAGGATTGGTGCTTTTAAATCTGTTTATAAATTATGTTAGTTGGAGGGGCCAGATTTGCAGACAGCACTAAATTATTCAGCCTGGAAAAAAAGGGGAAAAATATAAAACCCATGAAAAAATATATTTCAAAAGAGATCAATGGACATTAAAATAGCACATGCGGTAGAAATAGATGGACAGAAGAAACAAGAAGAACTTCACATATAAATTGATGGGATCTCCACAGGGAAGATTCGGTAGTAGCTCAAAGAGCTGCAGCTGCAAAACAGTTCAGTTCTTTTTATACTCGTTTTCTATTTATTATGAAACCCTTTTATTTTTGAAAAATAAAAGTGTTTTGAAAAAATAAAAGTGTTTAGCCCTTGTACAGTCTACACCATGCTTGCCCTTTTATGTACTGTTTGGGTTGTGCAAATTTAGAAAACATGTAGAGCAGGAAATGGGCAATCGAGATGATCAGAAACTTGGAGCTATTACCTGAAGAGAAATTGCAGCATTTGGAACTATTTTCTTTAGTGAAAGGCATATAAAAGGATGAGTGAGATATATGGAAAGTAAGAATATTTTCTTCTGTTAGAAGAAAATAGTAGTATTATTCCTCTAACAGTAGCTTTTGGATAATTTGGTGATTCAAAGGAGATTCAAGAGAGGCAAAAGGAGGTATTCTGAATGGGATTTGATGATAGCCACTAAACAGTACAACGACTTAAAGACATTCCATTGAATTTATCCAAGAATGATAGCATTATCAATAGCCACAAGTTATTGCTGTTTTCATAATACTTCCAAGTTGCTAGAAAACCACAAGTGGAATATGGCTTTCATTGTTCTCTCATTGGCCACTGTGACCACGTATATCTAGGCTTCTATCAAGTGCTGATCTAATTTCCCCCCCCCCACTCCAACTGCCTTTATTTTTTTCCATTGACAAAATAGAACTAGACAAAACAACACATAAAGAAGGCAGGAACTGGCAGAAAGTGGTCTGCCAGCAGAACGAGACTGAGTCATTTTTAGTGTGCCCCACTCCCTTTGCAGCATTCTACAAGTGTTCCACCATCCCAATCTGTTCCAAAGAATAGAGAGAACCTTTGCCTTTGAGTTGGAGGAGGTATAGGGAAAACCAGAGAAAGGGGTTAGCAACATTGTTTTGTTCTGTGTTTTGTTTATGCAGTCACTGCAGGATCTGTTAGCTGGGAACCATCACTAAAACACAGTAGGAATTGTGAACAATTTCAAATAAATGTGTTTAAATTTGAATTTCTTTAGAAATATAAACAAGAAATAGTTTCAACTGAAAGGGAGGCAGAGTTGCTTTGTGTGTACTGTAAATTTCTGTCAATACCATCATATGTCCCTGTCTTCTATATATGGAAATCCTGTTGAAAATAAGATTAAGGTAATATTAAGAAGGGGTAAGAAACCAAAACTATTGTAGGTAGATGATGGAAATATTTTTTTCCAAATCAATGCAAATGAAGGAAAACATTTCCCCTGTTAATTGGAAAGACAATCAGTTTAAACTTCATAGCCTCTGAAATTCATTAGTTCCTTTGCACAGGGTTTTTTAAACTGTGGGTATGTCCATTGGGAGATTGAAAGTGAATTTTAAAGGGATGGCAAGCCAAGTACATAGAGAGGAATATACTGGTGATACAAGGTGAGTTGGTGGCTTGTCTTCTTTTTTAAATTGTATTAGAATTCTTGAAAACATATGCACTTAGAAAGTTGAATGTTATTATAATCTGAAGCTCCAAGTAAACTCCATTAGCTCCACCTCATGAATCTGGAAGACTTGCATTAACTGGGGCAATTGTTGGACAGCTGTTTTGTATTGTTCATGTGTTCCCAACATTTTTGGTGGGGCGGGAATAAATATTACTGTATTATGTAAAATCAACAGTAACAGCAGTAATGGCAGTAGTGAGATACAGAAAATTGTTCCTTGAATGATTGCCCAGATTTTTTGCAGCTCAGTTTGTCCAGCCTCTATGAGACTTGACTTCCCTTACCACCCACCTCCATCCCCATTTGGGTGGATCAAGCAATTCTTTATTAACAGAAGGCTGCCCATGCAACTAAAGCACTTAGCTCTTACTGGTAAGTACATAATTACAACTCTATGCATTTCCTCAGGAATTTTTTTATTCAAATAGAAATAAAGACTTCATTCATTCATTCATTCATTCATTCATTCATTCATTCATTCATTCATTCATTCATTCATTCACTTCTCTTCTCCCTTTCCAGAGGAGGAAAAACTAAATTATGGTAAAAACCTACCCATGTTTGTTTGTTTGTTTTAAGGGAAGAATTTTGTTTTGTTTTTGGTGCCTTCAGTGTTGATTCCTGGAAACTGTCTAGACCAGTGTTTCCCAACCTTGGCAACTTGAAGATATCTGGACTTCAACTCCCAGAATTCTCCAGCCAGCATTCGCATCCGCTGGCTGGGGAATTCTGGGAGTTGAAGTCCAGATATCTTCAAGTTGCCAAGGTTGGGAAACACTGGTCTAGACTAATGCTTGTGGTTTTTCTTGGGAAGATTTTTCACAAGTAGTTTACTATTGACTTCTTCCTAGGGCTGAGAGGGACTGACCCAAAGTCACCCAGCTCTCTTTGTGCCTAGGGAAGGACTAGAACTCATAGCCTCCCAATTTCTAGTCCGATGCCTTAACCACTACACCAAATGGGGCTTGTTTAGTGAAAGCTTGTTTAGCATGGAGAATGGATTGTAAAACTGTGTCCTGGGTGTTCAAGATGTCTTTGATTCCATTAACCAGATTGGCTGCCTGGAAGTTATTACTGTGGGTATAATAATATAATGGTACTTCCAATTTTACCTTATGGTTTCAGTTTCAAAATGCAATACTTGGTGAGTCTGCTCTCTTCTGTGATGTATGGCCTATAGGTGTCTATAAGATTCCATCATGTGCCACCTTGTTAATTTCCCTATTTAAAATAAGGATGAATTTACCAATGTAAATGATTTGGGTTGCAGTATCTCCAGTAAACGGAGGGACATATTTCCATCACCCAACAATCCCAACAGCTTAAATAATTGATTTGAGGCAGTTTTAGGATGGATGAAGATAAAAGCTGAACCTTAATTCAGACAGAAAGAAAATACTCTGGTTATTGAAATCTGGTGATAGCAGCTAAACAACTTTCCATGGGATATGAGCTCCCATAACTTGAATTCCAATTCATCTCAGAACAAAAGTTTGGACAAGGCAATTTTAAGATATTAAAATTCAAACACCTCTGGAGGGTCTCAAGTAAGAGAAGGTGCAATAGTGGGATTCAATTCATATTGTACTGGATTTCAGTATTCCCATTTAAGATGCAGGGAGTTGTAGATATGTTATTGTATGAATTGAAGAAACTGGAATCTCCCTCCATTCTTCGTAATTGGCCAGACAATGTGTTGAGAGCAAGGACACTGATCAGGTTATTATAGAATAACAGCCCCAGCGGACTCATACAATTTTGTCAACTGAAATTCATTTAATTAATACCCATTATTTTAGAATTAAATGCTACTCTTTTTTGTCTCCTCACATCTGCTCCACAACTATAACTAGGGAACGTAATCTGGATAGGCATTTTAATGATTCTTTGCATCCCCAAAGGGATATTTCCTCATTAGGCTGCTAAATGAAATATTATGTATGGAACAGTGAAAGGATTTGCCATCTGCAGTTCCAGGGCCATACATGACCCTCCCTAAAATACGGGTGCTGCAACTGAGCTGGAATTTTGAACTGAAAGATTTAAGCAAATCTATTTTTTACCCTGGCCTTGCCTTACTTACTTCTATGTCAATGAACTGCACAACACTCAAAATCTAAATACAGCTTTCGTCTCAAACCATTGTGCCCTTATGGAGTAAGAATGTTCTATGTTGTAGGCAAAGATGTATCCGAATACTTCACCAATATGTTGGAAATATAAAAAATCGTATGGTACATATTATCATTTATGGTGGACATGTCCTGAAGCTAAAAAAATTTGGATTAAAATCAGGAAATGGTTGGAAGAGATAACAGAACAATAGATAGATCTGAGGCTGGAGATATTTTTATTGGGACTATTAAACAGAAAATATACCAAAGAAATACAATATTTACTTCTACATATAACTGCAAGAATAGTATATGCCCAAAAATGGAAAAATGATAAAACACCCTCTGAGGAAGAATTGATAGGGAAAATTCTTGACTGTGTTGAAATGGAAAAATTAACAAAAGAGATAAAAGAAAAAGAAGAGACAGAGTATTATTTGGTCTGGGACAAATTATATAATTGGTTAGAGATTAGAAATAGAGAATAAGGCTCAATGATAAAAGGTGAAATAAGAAACAGTGTGTATAAAACATAATGGTGTTATAAGTAACCAATGTAAAGAAATAAAAATAGAAATGTGTAAAAAGGTCAATAAATATAAAGATAATCAGAGAAGTTTAAAAGGGGAAAATGTAAATAATAGAATAAATACCGTGATGAAACTGCTGTAAAAAGTGAATATATGTTTATGTGTTTATGTGTGTTGATGTATGTATGTATTGTTTTGTAGTTTAAAAAAATAAAATTTATTAAAAAAAGAAGAATGTTCTATGTTGTAATATACTGTCTTCTCTTTGTAGCCAGAGATACCTGCTTCTTCTAGACTGAGCCGTACATTTGGGCAAGATTATAAATATTTTGCGGTATTCTTTTTTTTAATTGAACTCAGGTTAAAAGTAATGAATGCTTCATTAAAGTTTATTAATGAACACCTGATCTCTCAAATGGAAGTTTTGAAACTAAAATCAAGTGCTACCTATTAGGGTGATACAAATTTTACTTCAGTAAAATTCAAACTTCTGTAAAATATTGTGATGGCCTAGGTCTAACGTGGGGAATAGTAGCTTCAGCATTCCTCTACATCAGGGTTCTCTAACCTTGGCAACTTTACGATTTGTGGACTTCAACTCCCAGAATTCCTCAGCCTGCTTGAAGTTGAAGTCCACAAGTTGTAAAGTTGCCAAGGTTGGAGAACCCTGCTCTACATGACAGAAGGGGCTTTGTCATATATGCAGCACCAACAATGTCCATCCTTGGGGATGGGCTGAAAAGAGGGCAAAAGATGAAAGCAACATGTGCATGGTGCCTCATCTAGATGAATTGCTTCCTACACGAAGAGCCCATGCCTACAGCCCTGATGGCAATAATTTACCTATCCCTAGATTTCTCACTGTTTAGAACAATATTTCTCAAATGCTGGAATTGTTGAATGCTCAGTTTTTGACATGCAATACTACATTTAGTATAACTTTAAAAAATATCAACACCACAGACAGAATCAACAGGTCTGTAAGTACTACCTGGCATAAATTCAGTATGGCTAGGAAATTATATACACCCATTACTTGTCCAACACAGTTATCAAAGAGGTAATGGCAAATCCATTTTTTTTACTACCGGTTCTGTGGGCGTGGCTTGGTGGGCATAGTGTGGCTTGGTGGGCATGGCAAGGGAAGGATACTGCAAAATCTCCATTCTCACCCCACTCCAGGGGAAGGATACTGCAAAATTCCCATTCCCTCCCCACTCTTGGGGGAAGGATATTGCAAAATCTCCATTCCCACCCCACTCTGGGGCCAGCCAGAGGTGGTATTTGCTGGTTCTCCGAACTACTCAAAATTTCCGCTACTGGTTCTCTGAACTACTCAAAATTGCCGCTACCGGTTCTCCAGAACCTGTGAGAACCTGCTGGATTTCACCCTGGAATGGTAGCGACAATGAGTGAAAGCTAAGAATAAGTTAGCTCACAAGAGTTTTAGATGCCACCTCTTTTTTCCTTCCATTCCTTTTGAGTGTGTAATAAAGATTTGAGAAATCCAGACTCAAATCTTCAGTCAACAATGAAGCACACAATCTGCCAGTCTCTAGCACTTAGCTAAATCTATTAAGAGATGTTTACAAAGATAAAAGCAGGATCAGGTACACTATCCTTTGCTCCTAGGAAGACAGATGAGATTGAAATGTAAATGTAATATAAGTAAACCGTAACAGCAGCAACAATAACTATAACAACAAATTGATATTATGATTAAGCTTGTTTCAGTCTATCTGTTAATGAGCTAATGTATCATACAGTCATAAATCCAATAGAGAAAAAAGATGAGTTATATTGAAATATATTGACTTGTTAAATGAAAAGACAACTTTTCTGTTAGTGGTCTTTATTTTGCTTTGCCAAATAAGTTAAAAGAAAAGAAAAGGGTTTACCAAATCTCTCTGTATTGTGTTCTGTAATTATCTATGCTGTTCATTTGAATGGTATTTCAAATATGTTTATATGCTACCAATCTGATGTTTCTTGAACCAGTAAGGCCCAAATGAGTATCTTTCTTCCTAAATTTTCATTATATTTCATTATATTTCAAATCCAATGATACTCATTTACAGAGTCACAAATGAATTAAAATTTGCTGGTCCCAAAAAAGCTCAAAGCAATAGATTTCGGAGAAAAATTGAGTAACTGCTACAAAGCTTCATCTGAGCATTTACCTTAAATAAAATCTTAACTGAAGTAGTGCTCTGTGATCTTTCTTCTGTGTTTATTATTTATTTATTTATTTATTTATTTATTTATTTATTTATTTATTCATTTATTTATTTATTTATTTATTTATTTATTTATTTATTTATTTCATCAAGCATGTATTAGATAACATATATAAAAACATAATTATGAATACATGAAATGGATATTAATAAATGGGGACATTAGGACAGGAACGGTAGGTACGCTGGTGCGCTTATGCACACCCCTTAAAGACCTCTTAGGAATGGGGTGAGGTCGACATAGACAGTCTAAGGTTAAAGTTTTGGGGGTTTGGGGAAGAAACCACAGAGTCAGGTATTCCTGGCATTGACAATTCTGTTGCTGAAGTCGTATATTCTGCAATTGAGTTTGGAGCAGTTTACCATAAGCTTGTATCTATTGTGTGCTCGTGTATTGTTGTGGTTGAAGCTGAAGTATTCATTGACAGGTAAGAAATTGTAGCAGATAATTTTATGTACTATGCTTAGGTCAGATCGAAGACGGCGAAGTTCTAAGTTGTCTAGGCCCAAAATTTCAAGTCTGGTGGCATAAGGTATTCTGTTGCAAGCAGAGGAGTGGAAGACTCTTCTCATGAAATATCTCTGGACTTGTTCTGTCACATCCAGCAGACCACGTGATGATGGAAAAGCTTGTTGATTGGTTTAATGCCACTCCCTTCGAAAGCAGGTGATTTGCCGGCCAGGGATTGGTTAAGGCAGTGAAGGCAGGTGCCACAGGTGGCACGCGGAACCATATCAGCCGGCACGTGAGCTGTTGCCCAAGCTCAGCTCCAGCACGCATGTGCGTGCCTGTCAGCTGATTTTTGGCTCACGCAGAGGCTCTGGGAGGGTGATTTCGGCCTCCGGAGAGCCTCCGGGTTGGCAGGGGGAGCATTTTCACCCTCCCCCAAGCTCCAAGAAAGCCTCTGGAGCCTGGGGAGGGTGAAAAATGGGCCTACCAGGCCCACTGGATGTTGAGAAATGGGGGAGTGGGGGGGTCACACACGCATGTACAGGGGGGGTGGGGCGAGTGGGGGGCTTTGAATTATGGGTGTGGGCATGCACGTGCGTGCAATAGCACGCACACACACTATTTCGGCACCCAAGGAAAAAAAGGTTCGCCATCACTGGGTTAAGGCATTGATAGCTGGGACTATAAAAGAGCTGTCACGCCAAAGGTTGTTTGCTCTCTCTCTTAGATGTTAGCCAGGAGTGAGTCTTTTGTTAGCTGGGCTGAAGCCCAAATAAAAAGTTGAACATTTCCAAGCCTCATCTCACTCATTAGCGCCACATTAGCATACTTATCACTGGTGACGAAGGTGGCATGAAGGCATCTCAGAAATGAAAAGTCACTGTTGAAGCTCTGAGGGAATTTTTTTAGGGCAACGAGACGTTGCACCATCCATCCAGTTACAGATTCGCCTCAGGAGTCTCAGTTTCCAGCATGGCCACCCTCTCAACATTTGCTCTGTTCGACCAAAAGACTGATTCCTGGGATTCCTTTTTAGATAGATTTGATTGTTTCTTGGCTGCAAACAATTTCAAGGGGTTACCTGGGGATCATAAACTGGCTGTATTCTTGAGAGTCTATGGCCATGACATGTTTGAAACTGCCAGAGCCTTAATGGCACCCCAAAAGGTCCAAGATGTATCGTGGCCGGTCCTCATTGATAAATTACAAGGGCATTATTATTGTATTAATGTCTGATATGCAGTGTGGTTTCCAGACAGATGAGCTGTATTCAAGAATTGGTCTAGCAAATGTTTTGGATGGTCTAGTTAAAAGTACAATATTATCAGAGAAGAAGCTACGCAAGATTAGGTTAACAACTTTTAATGCCTTTTTGGCAATGCTGTTACAGTGAGCTCTGGCACTTAGATCATTTATACATGAATGAGATCAGCTCAGCACTGGTGAAGATATAAAGCTATACACTCAAAGAGGATGATTGCACCTGCTCTTCATTTAGCATGGCAACCCTTTTACATGACTAGTAATTGGTTTAGTGAGAACTGATTCAAGGACATGGATGCATACACACGGATGCACGCATACGCATACACAAACACCCGATTCTCCTTTTCACATATGAGAATAATATCTAAATGAAACTTCTCTTTTTTAAAGTAGTGTTTTCATTATTTAAATTTCAAGTCATGTCATTTGCCATCTTCGAATAGGCAGGTTTTTGAAAATAGCCGATTATTTGAAGTTTGTTTCAGTGGCACCAATGACAGTGAAGATTTATTCCACTAATTATTTTGTTGCCTAAGGAAAGCAAGACCATATTCTACCTAATATTTTTTGCAACAGCGGGATACTGTAATATATAATTCAAACTTTATTCAAAAACCTTCATATATTAATTAAGGCTTTGATGAAAAATAGGACAGCTGATCATTTTTCAACCTATGGATTTTTTTCTCTTGGAAGCTGAATGTAAATTACAGCTACAGGTTGCATTGTTATGGCTGTTGGCCTCAAACAAATCCTAGAGAAGTTTATTTGTACCATTTTGCATTCACAGACTGACATTTCATCTTGCATTCTATTGCTTTCCAAAAGATAAGCAAGGCTAGACAAAAATTAAATTTAAATTCAATCCAAATGACATTACATTCAGTTAACTATGACTCTGCATGAATTTAATCATTCACCCTTTGTGGCATATTAAAAATTACACTTTGACAGCAATGTTAACACTGTAAATCACATCCAAAAGTTCTAGACTTGGCCCTGGGGCAGACGTTGTGAGACTTCAGTGTCTCACGAGCCACATATAGAGCCCTGGAGCAGAAGCTCTGAGACGTTCAGGGTATGACTGGTACGTTTCACCTTATTTTTCTTCTACCACTGTAAATGACTAGCTATCTACTTTTTTTCTCAGTTCCTCATCTTCCCATCATCCCCAGTATGGTTGAGAAAGGGCTAATAAATAAGTATTAAATGGATGAATTTGTGATCTACCTGCAAAATTTCTCAACAATACAATGACTAGCATGTTACTTTGAAAACAAAAACAAAAAACTCTAACTGGATTTGTACATCTACTTTATAAAGAGCAAAATCTATTATTGGTTACTTGATGTTCTGAGAGAGATAGTTGAGTCCTGCTAATAAGCTTTTTTAAAATAACTTTTCTTTCTATTAGAGTAACCTAAAATGTTCACAGATGTGAAAAAGTTCTTCAAAAAAAGGAACAACTAAGAGGACAGAGATTTTATGTTCTATTGGACAAAGGAGGTTGTGCATTCAGGAAAAAATCCACTTGTTATTTTTGTCATATCAGAATACTACTAGAGCTTCTCCACAGATTTGAGCTGGATTTTTGACAGTAAATGACCTAATTTTAATTAAAACTGAGCAGTCCTGTGCTGATTGCCGAAAGGCTGCCATTTAAAATCCACATTAATCCTTTTTTATTCCCAAATTAATAATTTACTGAGGGTTATTTTGTTTTATTTTATTGCCAAATCATAACAAGTTATAATAAAAAACGGAGAACATGAATTATAACTAAAATCAGAGCAGAAACATTCAGTAAAAAAAATTCAGATCTCTCAGCCTTCAAAATACTTTTGTTTTACTGTTTATTCTACTGGTACCCAACCAGTGCCCTCTAGAGATTAGACTGCAATTTCCATCATCTCCAGCCAGCACAGCACAGCTGTCCTGGGTAAGAACCAAACTTCAGTTCAATATATCTGGAGGGTGCCAACTTAGAAAAGCCCTTTTCAGGGATCTAAATGGAAGCAAGCCATTGATTTTTCTTATATTGGAACAAAAGCACTTTGCATGAAGCTCATTCTATTGAAGTCATCAACAATCTTAAGATAGTTTAGATATGAATCCTATGTATTCTTATGCCATTACTCACTGGCTCCACTTTGCTCCAATTACAATATTCTAATACCAAAATTGGAGATATGAAGGGAACGTTTCATGCAAAGATGGGCATGATAAAGGACCAAAATGACAGGGACCTAACGGGCAGAAGAGATTAAGAAGAGGTGGCAAAATTACACAGAAGAACTATACAAGAACGAGCTTAACGTCCCTGATAACCACGATGGGGTGATCACTGGCCTCGAGCCAGACATCCTGGAATGTGAAGTCAAATGGGCCTTAGGAAGTCTGAGCAACAACAAAGCTAGTGGAGGTGACAGTATTCCAGCTGAGCTATTCAAAATATTAAAAGACAATGCAGTAAAAGTGCTACATTCAATTTGTCAGAAAATTTGGAAAATTCAACAGTTTTCCACAGGATTGGAAAAGGTCAGTCTACATTACAATTCCCAAGAAGGGCAATGCCAAAGAATGTTCAAACTACCGCACCATTGCACTCATTTCACATGCTAGCAAAGTTATGCTCAAAATCCTACAAGCTAGGCTCCAGCAGTATGTGGACCACGAACTACCAGAAGTACAGGCAGGATTTCGAAGAGGTAGAGGAACTAGAGATCAAATTGCCAACATATGCTGGATCATGGAGCGAATGTGAATTTAGCCACGTTTTGAGACTGCTGATTATTTTGAAGCTATGGGAAAGTTTGTACTTCAGTCTTATTGCAACCCATATTCTGTGCTTGTTCAATAGCAAAACAACTTATACACTGATTTAAGTCACTTGCACAATCATTGCAGTAAATGTGAACTGAACCTTAGAATAGAATAGAGCTGGAAGGGATCTTGGAGGTCTTCTAGTCCAGCCCCCTGCTCAAGCAGGAGAACCTATACCAGGGGTCAGCAATGTGTGGCTCTAGAGCCACATGCGGCTCTTTGGACCCTCTCCTGTGGCTCCCTGTTAGATGATCCCACCAGTGGGTGGCCCCTCCCCTCCCCCTCCAACTGCAGCAGATGAAGATTTGCTCCGTATTTCAGAGTGGGAGCAAAGCACCCCTTTACTTGCCTCTTTTTCCGGCCCTTGTTGGTGCTGTATGCACATCTGCCACTGGGAGAGATGCGTGACTTTTCTCCGCACCAAGACACTGGCTGGGCTGCCCTGCTGCAGCCGATGCTCCACGTTGTAATGGAGGAGGAGGAGGGGGGCACGCTGTCTCCCCCATTGTGCAGCGCGCTAAGTTTAAGTGCAAGAGCAGCAAGCAGCCATGGTGGTGGCGAGAGGAATATAGGGAGCTGGTGTCTCAGGGCGGAGAAAGTCACACGTCTTCCCATATTCCTCTTGCCACCTCCATGGCTGCTTGCTGCTCTTGCACTTAAACCTGGCATGCTGCACAATGGGGGAGACGGCGTGCCCTCTTCCTCCTCCTGAAGCCCATTATGATGCAGAGCATTGGCTGGGGCAGCCCAGCCAGTGTCTTGGCGCAGAGAAAAGTCACACGTCTCCCAACAAGGGCCGGAAAAAGAAGGCAAGTAGAGGACTGCTTCGCTTCCACTCTGAAATACGGAGCGAGTCTCCATCCGCCGCTGTCGACCTCCTCTTCTCAGGGCAGGCGAGGAGTGAGGAGGAGGGGAGGAGGGGAGGCCAGCTGACAGGAAGCCACAGCAGGTGGACGAAAGAGCTTCATTTATCTGGGAACTTGAAATGACTCCTGATTTAAAATTAAATCATATGGTAAAAAGCACCCAAAGAAGAAGAAGAAAGAACAACATCAGCCCCCCCCAAAAACCCAATCCTCGCCTGTTTTGGGAAATGGTTCAAGAGGGAACCTGCGCGCGCGCGCGCACACACACACACACACACACACACACACACACACACGAGTGAGAGAGAGAAAGAGAGAAAGAAAGGGAGGGAGGGTGGGAGGGAGAAAGAGAGAGAGGTAGAGAGATGAGAGACAGAGAGATGAGAAAGAGAGAGAGGGGGAAAAGAAAAAGATGAGAGAGGGAGGGAGATGAGAGAAAGGGAGAAAGATGAGAGAGAGATGAGGGAGAAAGAGAGAGTGGGAGAAAGAGAGAGGAAGAAAGATGAGAGAGAGGGAGGGAGAAAGAAAGAGAGAGGGGGGAGGGAGAAAGATGAGAAAGAAAAAAAGAGAGAGAGAGAGAGAGAGAGAGAGAGAGAGAGAGAGAGAGAGAGAGAGAGAGAGAGAGAGAGAGAGAGAGAGAGAGAGAGATCTGTTTAAAAGAAAATACCTGGAGCCACAAAACCTGGGTAGGCGTGGCTGGGGGTGTCATGTGACTGGATAGGAGTAAGTGATGTTGAGTTGGCCACACCCACCCAGGTTTTGTGGCTCCCGGTGTTTTGTTTTCTGTGGGAAACGGGCCCAAGTGGCTCTTTGAGTGTTTAATGTTGCAGACCCCTGACCTATACCATTTCAGATAAGTGACTATCCAGTCTCTTCTTAAAAACCTCCAGTGATAGAGCACCATGATTTCTGAAGGCAAGCTGTTCCACTGCTTAATTGTCCTCACTTTTTAGGAAGTTTCTCCTTAATTCCAGATTGCTTCTCTTTTTGATTAGTTTCCAACCATTGTTTCTTTTCCTGCCCACTGGTGCTTTGGAGAATAATTCAACCTTGTCTTCTTTGTGGCAGCCCCTCAAATACTGGAATACTGCTATTATGTCACCTTACCGTACAGTTTAAAATCCTAGAAAAAGTATACTCTGAAATGACCACCAGTATGAGGAGTCTGAAAGGTAATATCTACATAAAATGACCTATTATAGCCACTATGATAATTTTTCATTTATTTTATTTAGTGGTTTTTATTAAAAAATAAATAAATCTATTTTCTGTAAAACCAGAGCCCCAAATATAGTATTTGAATCCTACGTGTTGAACACACTGTTATTTTAGTAACTTTATCTTCAGCACTGTATGATGATCAATCAGCAGGGATTCAAGAACATGATCTTTTAAACTGAAGTGTCTCTTCAAAACCTTTAGGTAAGGAAACAAGAAAAGACTCCAAGCCTATATATACATCAAGTGAAGTGTTGCATAAAACTGTAGGCAGGGAATCTATAAGAGGCTCTTCTTTGCTAATAGGACAAAAGTATATACAGTATAAGCAATCTTAATGTGTATAATAAAACAGTTGTCAGTTTTCTTTCACACTACAATAGTTGCCGATTCTTCCCCTCCTACCTCCATTTTCTTCCAAATGCTACATGATGAAAAAGAAAAAGTGCTCAACAATACAATCTCTCAGCTCCAAAGCATTTATAGAACTGTTATCCCTGGGCTAAATTCACATGGTTATTCATGTCAGGCCTCATTTGTCTGATGGCTAAAATATCATGTTGTATCCATTGAAAAGCTATTGAAGTTTTTGCAGCACACTGGTAATCTGAAGTAGCTAATTTAGATGTATGACTAGGCAATGTAAGGTGGTGGTGTGTTTTTTTAGCACTTTGGAATGAAAACCCAGTAAAGAAACAAATTGTGCAAATCTGATATATACTGTGACAGAATGGAGCAGGTAGACACCATCTGCCGTCCTCTCATGTGATCTGCCAGATAAACAAACTGTACTTGCAACTGATAACCTGGGAAAGAGGAGGAAGAAAACAGATCAATTGCCCCACCCCCACCTTTATAGTCACCCATCAGAGGAGAAAGAAAGCTGAAATATGCTAAGCTCACAGGAAGAGGGTTGCTCATGCTCTCTAAACAAGAATCTGAACTACTAACAGTCAAGGGAAATTGGCAGTAGATAAGAGTCAACGGAATGCAAGGAAGGATGGACTTAGATCTCTTGTGGGTGTGAAGGGACTCCAAATTGATGATGCACTTGAACCCTCCCTCGAGCTCAGCCTGGTAGTCTCCTGTGTCAGCCAGAATTTCAGTCATAGTTGTAAGTTGAAACACCACATTATGACCATTTTAAGACGGTTGTGGAACAAATCACAATGATTGTTAAGTGAATCAGATGCTCGTTAAGTGAATCCCATAGTCGTTAAGTGAATTCATTTAGCAAAAAATGTCACATGACCACAGGATGCTGCCACTAGTCACAAATGTGAGCCATTTGCCAAACATCCAAAATGTAATCATGTGGTCATGGTGTGTTTATGTGCAACAATTGTAATTTTGATGATGGATCATAAATAGCTTTTTTTAAAGTTTATTGCAACTTTGAACAGTCAGCAAGTGATCAGTCAAGATCTATCTGTAATGCAAATTAGGAAAAATATAAAAAATAACAAATATAAAACAAAATATAAAAAAATAAAATAAACAAAAAAGTGTAATAAAAAATAAAAAATATAGTAATGAAAAACGTAAACTATGTACAAAGAAATGACTTCTCCCTTCATCAAAACAATTAAAAACATTTTCATTGATACTACAACAAAAAATTCCTTCTTCCCATACCTCATCTTTTATCTATAAATATTCTTAGTACCTCATCATTCGATCCTAATCAGCAAAAGTCCATTAAGAGTTACCAGAAACAACATATCTATGTTAACCTTGATCAAATTAATCAACTTCATATTTTTCCCTTTGCTTTTAACAAGCTTTATCTTTAATCTGTTTAAATAGTGTCCAAAACTTGATTTCTCTTGTCTTCTCCTGTCTTCTCCTGTCTTCTGTCCTCTCCTCTCCTCTCCTCTCCTCTCCTCTCTTTAAAGGTCCTTCAAAAATTTAGCAGGGATTTAAGTGTGTAAATCCAAAATAAGAAAATTATCCAAGTCAATCTTCTAGTTTATTATTTGAATATTCCTTTTAATGATGGAGACACCAGCCACTTTCATTGTATATATGTATATCCAGTATAACTTTTTTTCTTGTCATTCTTGAATCAGTCTCTTTCTCAGTCTTGTCCAGTAGAGCTTATTCCTCATCTACAACCTCTTTCAAATCACGTTTTATGGTAGCAGACAATTTTAAAAGTAACTTTAGAGTCACTGTGACTGTTCCCAAATATCTTGAATTCATCCATACATAATTTTCCTTCGGTCTTTATTAGTTGGTTTCTTCTTTAATTGTGATATTTCGTTCTTACTGGTTCCCTCTAACTGTCCAACTTTCAAAGTTCCATTTAATCATGGTTTTTCTAATCAATATCAACAGTTCGTTTTTCCTCCACAGTCATCGTTGAAAGCAAAGCCATCTTTAATTCATCAGGGTTTCCCTGGAAGTCAGAAGGAGAAGAAAACCCAAAGCTCTGCTAACCATGAAAGTTGCCAGCTAAGTTTTAATCTAGCCCTCCCCTCTCCTTTTTTTTTTTTTTCACCAATTGTACTGGCTGCAATCATGGGATAGTTTCTCAGAGAAATTTATGTTGGGACTATGGTTTTCATGACTGTGAAATTCTGCAACTGTTCTCTAAGGAAGCTTTGTATGATGAATTAAGGATATTGCTGCTAAGAAACTAAAGTGTCAAGAGATTCAAACAGCTCCTCAAATCCTGTGTTAAGCAGAAACCTGTTTAACATAAAGGGAGAAACAAGTCACGATTGTGAGATATTTTTCAGTTTATTAATGGTAATGTCCCAAGATAATTTGCTTTAAATTCGTCTTTGAGAATTGCTGATTCTATCAGTCACTCTTTGAATAAAATCCACCAGCTATTTAATGGGTCTCAACTGCTTTTCTCAAATTCAGATGTGGAATTATTATCCCTTAAAGAAAAAGTCTTTATTACAATTTAGTAATGTGCAACTTACCACTGTAAACTGTGTGAATAGCTTAAGGTATCCATTTATGGAAAGGAAACAAGTGAACAATGGGAAGAATGGAAAACAAGTGAAAGAAATAACAATCAATAAATTGAAAAACCTGCAAAGTGGTTTTTTTTAAATACCCCTCTTACATTAAACATATTTGCATCTATACAATATTGCCATTGGGAAAGTTTGATTCAACTCGCGAGAAGTTTTCTTTTACAATGGGCTTCCTTCCCTGGACACAACACTGAAGAACATGATAGAGCTACAAGTGTCAGGAAGGACACACGTCTCATGATGGGGTGCAATTTGGGGGTGGTAGGTGAGGCGGGGTGGGGTGGGACGCGAGACGCACATCCTACATGGGACTTGTAGCTCCGTTGTGTTCCTTGGTGTTGTGTCCACTGATCCTTTCCCGCCTCTGGCTGTCGAGCAAAGTGGGAGGGGGAAGAAACTCTTGCGGGCTGCCTGAAGAAGCCGAACTGACAGCTAAACTTCTACGCGTGTCCGGCAGAAGCAGCCGGGCACGCGCTTCCTTGTCTCTTCCAAATGCGCTCCTCTCTCTCTTGGCGGGGGGGGGGGAAGAGTGCACGTAAGACACAGCACCAGGAAAAAGGAACCTTTTGGCTGCACGGTGAATGCAAGAAATCTTTCTCTCTTCAAAACTCCGCCAGAAATTAGTCTTCGTGAGACTCATCGCACCTGCGCAGCCTCTTGGAGTGAACGGGGAGAAAGATTTCTTGTGTTCAGCCAAATGGTTCCTTCTCCTGATTTTGTTTCCTCAGGCAGACCGCAAGAGTTTCTTCCCCCTCCCGCTTCGCTCGACAGCCGGAGGCGGGGGAGGATCAGTGGACACAACACTAAGGAACGGGTGGCTGTTACTGCAGGGGATTCCTATGCACCGCTCTCTCCTTCCTGAAGGATGCAGGGAGGGCAGGTGGAGGATGAGTGGCCCAAGCCAGCCAGTGAGTGAAGGAGGCGGCGGCGGGAGGCAGAGCCGAAGGGGCAGTGACAGGGATGGGCTGGATGCGCCTGTCTGCTGCTCAAGCCCTGCCCTTGTGGGCTCGCTGTACCTGACCAGCCTCGCTGCCTGCTCGCAGGCAGAAGCGCATTTCAAATTGCCGTAGGAAGAGCCCAGAGGTGCCAAGCTAGTCCCATGGGGTGTGTGCGCACCCACCTCTCGCTTGCTCTCACTCTCGCTCTCCCGGCTGGGAGCCACTCTTTTGGATGGGAGAGAGAAAGAGAGAGACAGAGAGAGAGCAAGTGAGAAGCGGCTACGTGCATACCCCATGGGACTGGCTTGGCTGCTCTGGGCTGCTTCCGGCAGCGTTTTGAAATGCGCTCCTGCCTGCATGGAGGCAGGGATCGATGCTTGCCTCCTCTTCCTCGCAGGCAGTAGTGCATTACAAATTGCCATAGGCAGAGCCCAAAAGGAGGCGAGCTAGTTCTGCAGGATGTGTGCGTACCTGCCTCTCGCTTGCTCTCGCTCTTCTGGTTAAAAGAGTGCCCGCCACAAAAAGAGCGGCTCCAGGCATGTCCCCCTCTTTCCCCAAAAAGTAGTTGGGGGCCTTATTTTTGTGGTGGGCTTATTTCAACGCATGTCCTGAAAAACCCTGTTGGCCTTATTATCAGGACATGTCTTATTATAGGGGAAACATGATAGATAGATAGATAGATAGATAGATAGATAGATAGATAGATAGATAGATAGATAGATAGATAGATAGATAGATAGATAGATAGATAGATAGATAGATAGATGATAGATAGATAGAAAGAAATAGATAGAAATAGATAGACAGACAGACGAGAGAGAGAGAGATAGAGAGAGAGAGAGAGAGAGAGAGAGAGGTAGATCAAACAATTCTCAACTCCTAGTAACCACATAGATAGATTTCTTTTTTACATTACACTCTAGTCAGAGGTGGGTTCCTCCCAGTTCGGACCGGTTCGCCTGAACCAGTAGCAACCAGCTGGTGACATCACGATGATGTCACGGAACCGTTCAGTCAGTGCTAGTCTGTGGACGCCGCCATCTTTTATTATTATTATTTTTTAAAATCTGTTTTTATTTTCTTCTGAGCATGCACAGAAGCCAAATCTCCAGCGCTGCTCATGTGTCGCCATCTTGTTTTCGCCTTTTTTTGGGGGGGAGGAGATTTTTAAAAATTTTCTGGCTTTGCGCATGCGCACCCATGAGGCACAGCCAAGTGACGCGGGAGGAAGCGAACTGGCAGCAAGGTAAGTTAGAACCCACCCCTGACTCTATTCCAAACCTGTTCTTTTAAGTTAGAATAGAATAGAATAGAATTCTTTATTGGCCAAGTGTGATTGGACACACAAGGAATTTGTCTTTGGTGCATATGCTCTCAGTTTACATAAAAGAAAAGATACATTTGTCAAGAATCATGAGGTATAACACTTAATTATTGTCATGGGGTACAGATAAGCAATCAGGAAACAATCAATATTAATATAAATCATAAGGATACAAACAACAAGTTACAGTCATACAGTCATAAGTGGGAGCAGATGGGTGATAGGAACGATGAGAAGACTAATAGTGATGCAGCCTTAGTGAATAGATTGACAGTGTTGAGGGAATTATTTGTTTAGCAGAGTGATGGCGTTTGGGGAAAAACTGTTCCTGTGTCTAGTTGTTCTGGTGTGCAGTGCTCTATACTGTAGTGTCGTTTTGAGGGTAGGAGTTGAAACAATTTATGTCCAGGATGTGAAGGGTCTGTAAATATTTTCACGGCCCTCTTTTTGACTCGTGCAGTATACAGGTCCTCAATGGAAGGTAGGTTGGTAGCAATTTTTTTCTGCAGTTCTGATTATCCTCTGAAGTCTGTGTCTGTCTTGTTGGGTTGCAGAACAGAACCAGACAGTTATAGCGGTGCAGATGACAGACTCAGTAATTCCTCTGTAGAACTGAGTCAGTAGCTCCTTGGGCAGTTTGAGCTTTCTGAGTTGGCACAGAAAGAACATTCTTTGTTGTGCTTTTTTGATGATGTTTTTGATGTTTGGTGTCCATTTTAGATCTTGAGATATGGTAGAACCTTGGTTTCAGTTGTACTCATTACCACTGTAACTGTATTCACATTGTTGCTGGTCATCCTCTTCTTCTCTTTAATTCCTTCCACCTTTCCCAACATTACAACCTTTTCCAGATCTGTGTCTAACATGGCTAAGTAGTTAAGTTAAATGAATCACTGAAGTTGATCAGTTAGTAACCCTTAAGTTACTAACTTATCACGTTACGTTAATCTGTCTCCCCCTTGACTTTGCTTGTCAGAAGTTCGCACATGACCTTGGGACACAGCAATGGTCATAGTTTGTTCTAGTTTGTGCAAAATTCATCACAAGTTGGGTCCTTGAAAATATCAATTAACAGTTTGTTTCTGTTCACCCCAAAGTAGAGCTCTTCTTGGTTATGTTCTTGATCTCACTCCCATTTTTAAAATCAACACATTCTCGATTATAGCACCATCTGCTGACAGACTCCTCCAGAGACCTTAATTCTGCATGGCTGACTCTGCATAAACTGGTTTAATTAAAAGGGAATGAAGATTTGGAATGATAGCTTGAAACTCTCCAGATGACACATTATCCTGTAGTCTGTTATGTATTAGCCTGTATTTATTACTAAAGACGGAAGGAGTAAATATAAACAAATGGAAATAAATGGAAGAATTCCTTTACTTCAGCTATATGTTACTATGCAGGTAGCACTCTTTGTACAATTACAACAATGACAATATACATGATAACCTGAGTAATTTAGTTTCTAATCAGAAAATGCTATATTCTTTTTTTTTAAAAGATATATATTCCTCTAATGGATTTCCATTTTTCCATTTTCTCTTTTTAGTAATTAAACATAAAAGTTTAAATTCCACTCAAACTGAGCTGGATCCCTAATGGACATATCTCGATAGCTTTTAGGCCAGAGGTCTTCAAACTTTGCAACTTTAAGACTTGTGGACTTCAACTTCCAGAATTCTCCAGCCAGCATAGCTGGCTGGAGAATTCTGGGAATTAAAGTCCACAAGTCTTAAAGTTGCAAAGTTTGGGAACCCCTGTAAATTTATGCAGTAGTATGAAAATGATTCACACTGATGAAACAGTCTGGAAAAGGGTGATTTTCCAGTATGTCCTACTATATCCCTGGAGAAATCCACCTAAGTTTTAACAGTCTTCTTTCTCCTACTTAGTTTATGAGACCCTACAAAGTCAGCCAGGTGCTGCCACCTGCTGAGGCTTTTACACATACATTAATATGTATGGACAAATTCTATGTATACATTGTAAAGATATATATTTCTATTTGTTTCCTTCATATTCTTATTTATTTCTGTTACACTTCTTTCTTTAATATCTAAAATATTGACAGTCCAAATACTGACTTTGCCAAAATTCTTCTAGTGTTTTCTTCTTTTGCATAATTCGTGTAGTGGTAATTCATGTGAGATATACAGTATTTATGTTATGGTGCTGTAATTCAGCACAACACATCTACATTTTCTTTAGCTATGCTAGATGTGACTAACTTAAACTGCATTCATTTCAATGAAATTAATGATCTGGAGTGAACATAAGATAATTTTGTTTGCTTCACTAGGCATCTCAATCTAAAAATAGAGAACTGCAGATTTAGAAATATATTCCAATTATTCAGCATAAAGACATATTTAGTGGAGGTGGGTTTCAGCAGTTCTGGAGAACCAGTAGCAGAAATTTTGAGTAGTTTGGAGAACTGGTAGTGGAAATTTTGAGTAGTTCAGAGAACCGGTAAATACCACCTCTGACTGGCCCCACCCCCATCTATTCAAATCTCACCGGCTCAAGGTTGACTCAGCCTTCCATCCTTCCGAGGTCGGTAAAATGAGGACCCAGATTGTTGGGGGCAATATGCTGAACTCTGTAAACCGCTTAGAGAGGGCTGTAAAGCACTATGAAGCGGTATATAAGTCTAAGTGCTAGTGCTATTGCTATTCTCTGTTTCCCGAGTCCCAGCTGATCGGGAGGAAATGGGGATTTTGCAGTAACCTTCTCCTGGAGTGTGGTGGGAATGGAGATTTTACAGTATCCTTCCCCTGCCACATCCACCAAACCACACCCACCAAGGCATGCCATGCCCATCAAGCCACGCCCACAGAACCAGTAGTAAGAAATTTTGAAACCCACCACTGAATCAGATTCTATGGATTCCTGCCTGGGCAGGAGACTGACGTACATGATATCCAAGCCTTCATTCTACAAGGCTTCATTGGCATGAATGTGTATATTAGCAATAGCACTTAGACTTATATACCGCTTCATAGTGCTTTACAGCCCTCTCTAAGCGGTTTACAGAGTTCAGCATATTGCCCCCAACAATCTGGGTCCTCATTTTACCGACCTCAGAAGGATGGAAGGCTGAGTCAACCTTGAGCTGGTGAGATTTGAACAGCTGAACTGCTGAACTGCAGTGCTGCACTTTAACCACTGCGCCACCTCGGCTATTCAGGGATTGGATTTATAAAGCCACAGTCAAGCACTTTGTGGCCCTATTACTTCAGCAAAGAGCTTAATAGAAGTTAAATATGTCTCTGTCAAAGTGTAGTTGGTCACATTGAATTTAATTGGAACGTACAGAAATAAATGTGTAACCCATTTCAGTTTTAAGTAATGATGAAAGATCTAGTGATGGGCCTGTATTCCCTGCAAGTCAGGATAAATAGGCACTTAGCTTTATAGAATAAATTAAACTTTTTTGAATGTCTTCTATTTTAATGAGAGAATGTGGTACTCATTTTGAGGCAAATTAATTTATCTCTGTGTCAGCCAACTAGGAGAAGCAGAATTTGTGTTGGGTTGTACTTTTTAAACACTCTTAAAACTTTCATAGTAATTTTTTTCCTCTTCTTCCTTTTTCTTAAGGCTCTTCCTTTAAATTAAAGGACAGATAATTTTAAAACTTGCTTTTAATTAGATTAAAAGCCTATGATTTATTATTAATATTTTGGTAGCAAGGGCGCATTTTCAAACAATAACCCTGTTTTTTCACTGGTATAACTAGCTGCCCAGCTGGAGGGAGGGAGGGAGGGAGGAAGAAAAGAAGAAAAGAATAGAAAATTTACTGGCTTTCAGCTTTCCTGAGCAGGTTTTAAGACCATCAGATCTGGCAATCTTCTTTAATGCCACATGAAAACTATCAGGAGATTATTATGACTGTATTTTACATGAAACATTTTTTCATTTGATAAAATAAACAGAAAGGAATATCTGATGATTGAAGGTTGACATTAGAAATATTTTTGCCAGTTTTTTTCCAACTAAGAATGTTGAAAGCATAATTTCCCTCATAGTTGTATACAGATTACCCCAAAATTTTTATTATTTATTTATTTAGTAAATTTATATGCTGTCCATCTCACTGCTAAGTGACTCAGGGCACAAAATAGTGCTTACTTAAAAGTAGATTGCAATATTTATTACCATTTACCAATAAATTGTAATTGATTAGTTCTAATGTATACAAAACAGATCTGATTAAAAAAGATACCATAATTTACATAGTAATGCAAGGACGTGATGGCTCAGCAGTTAAAGATGCTGAGCTTGTCAGCTGGAAAGCTGACGGTCCAGGTTCAAGACCTGAGCACTGCGCAACGGGGTGAGCTCCCATTACTTGCCCCAGTTTCTGCCTACCTAGCAGTCTGAAAGCATTCAAATGTGATCAGATTAAGACATACCATTAACAGCATTCCATGTTCCTCAGTGTATAGTCATGGTGGCCACATGACCATGGAAAGGTCTTTGGACAATGCTGTTTCCCTCAGCTAAGATACAGAGATGAGCACGCCTCCTAGATTTGGACACAACTGGACAGGGGAAACCTTACCTTTTTTACACAGTGATAATATGAGTTATGAAACACAAACACATTTCAATCATCGATACTCTGAATATCTGGCTCCTGGATAATAGAAGGCTTCATTGGCATGAATGTGTATATTCAGGGATTGGATTTATTAAAGTTTAGGTGAGAAGTTTTCCTTTCAAGATCAGTTTTCAACAAAAAGATATGATAAGCCTATACAATTGCTTCAGAGGAACCTAGAACCAGTTAAGGACAGTTCAGTAAGACTCGGGCATTACTCAGAGCAAAATGAGCATTCCTTTCATTTGACTAAACTTAACCTGATTCCTTCTGGAATTTCAGGAGTGATTAGGAGGGTGAATCCAAAAAATTAATGATTTCTTCACAACCTTTCTGTGATCTAGTTTTTGAACTACCAAATCAAAGCATTTATGAGAAAGATGAAGAAGGAATTTATCAAAAACAATTCTTATGCTTTTTGTGTGCATGTAGGTGTGTGTGTGATTTTCTTAAACAACCCTGATTGATGAAGCACAACTGAAGGCTACCAGAAAGTAATGTGAGACTTGCAACTAATTCAAGAAGTGAATCAATTTCACTTTTGATTGTTTAATCTCTTAATCTGAAAAATCAACTGTGTTTGTACCATGAAACAGTCAACCACATTTTAACCTTTTGCATTTTACAAACACTGTCATTATTGAGACTTTAAGATTCAGTGCATCATGTGAACCTAGAAAATTGGTGTCACAATGTGAAATATTGCCAGTTTGTGCATCTCTATGTTTTTCTGTTTCTTGTATCTATGGTCAAGCAGACGTATGATATATTCTACTACGCATGTCTGCATTCCAGTGATCTCCTCCCTTCCTTTCTCATCGCCATTTCTACCAAGGTAGAACTGACTTTTTCATTAGCCGATAAAATGTAGCCTACTAAGGATTTTTTTAATTATTTTTCTACTGAAATAAATATTTTGTTAATTAGATTTGAATCTCGGGTTTTATTTTCTAAGAAGTATGTTTTCAAAGAAGCCACGATCCATCGACCTACGGAGGACTGATTCTTATCTTAACAATTGGGATAACCGAATAAACCATTGTTTGGTTAACTGTAGTGTATCGTATAAACACAGCTGTGACATTCTGCAGAATCTTCACCATTTCACCTCTTTTCTTTCTAATTTATTGAAGGAGAACATTAATTTCAATTCAGTTTATTGCGAACATGTGGTTTAATGAAAAAAACATTTTCAAATGATTCAGTAATTCTTTCCTATCCTTTTGACTGTGACATCCATCATCTTTATGAGATGAGCACAAACATTTAATTAGAGCTTGTATAATCAGAGGCAAGGATGCTTAGCAAAGAGTTGGGAATTTTAGACTTGAATTGGCAGAGATGCTCTTTGGGACAAGATCATAGTTATTATGGCTCTGACATATTCTTTCATGCAAAGTAAACTAATCTGGTAGAATAACTAAGAGATCCATTTCTCTGGTGGTGAAAGTGCCTGGTAATTGATATCTATTTAGCACTTACTACTCTGTCTATTTCTTTCTATTTGCAACACTGCCTTTTCTTCACATGTCATATTAGAAATGGCTCGCCATTCTTTGCAATTATTTATTTAAAGCATACAGTAGTCCTTTCTGCACTTTTCTGTTTAGAGAGGTTGAAATGGATATAGAATTCATCAATTTAGCCTGCCTTACTAGAGAGGGCCGCAATTATATTAGATCTTTGGCTATTGACTTTATACTACTGGACCCACCATTTCTACCATAGTAACACCTGCTCTATCAAAGGGAAGATAGTTTAGGCAATTCCTTTTGGGAATTTCTTTTTATGTTTAACACTTTAATATTTTTCTACATTGTCCTTCAGAATTTCAGTGGTTTACTGTGCATTAGTTTGACTTTAGGGGAAACACTTTTAAACTTACTTTACTTTTTATTTCAAATCACTATCTTACATTAATGTAAATACATATGGGTATACTTTATGGGGTTTTTTATACTTTATTTTGTGGGAAGTATATCAGACAGCATGGTGGCTTTCATTATTTTTTTAATATTAATCTTGACAACTATGAGTCTGCAAATTCTACATACTTTTTTCAGTGGGACCATTACATAATAACTTGCCACTGATTAGCAATATGATTGCTATTCATACAAGAACTGTAAAGTATTGCTGATACTGACAATTTTTTGAGATCACTAGATAATTGGTGGTGAGCAGGATTAACCATATCTTTATTGCCTAGAAGATTTAAAGCAAAAATGTCTTAAAATGGAGGAGTGGGGAATCAACCCAAAAAGATGCTGAGAATTAGTAAAATATGGCCAACGGGAAGAGCCGCGGTGGCACAGTGGTTCGAATGCAATACTGCAGACTACTTCTGCTGATCACCGGCTGCCAGCAGTTTGGCAGTTCGGGTCTCACTGACTCAGGGTTGACTCAGCCTTCCATCCTTCGAGGTCGGTAAAATGAGGACCCAGATTGTTGGGGACAATATGCTGACTCTGTAAACTGCTTAGAGAGGGCTGTAAAGCGCTGTGAAGAGGTATATAAATCTAAGTGCTATTGTAATTGCTATCCAGTACCACTCTGTGGTGAAATTAGAGCAGGGTTTACCAAAGTACTAAATAGTGACTCCCAAAGTTTGATGGGACTATCCATTATTGTTGCAATTATTTCTATTACAAATAATAGTAGTAGCACTATTAGTTAAAGTAATATTTTTAAATTTTATTTTCATATAATAAAAGTTTAGGGGCTGATGAGCAATCTGAAACTTCAGGAAATGGTTGATGAGCTAAAGAATTTGGGGACTCTAAATTAAAACAAAAATGCTGGTGATAAATAAACTTAAAGAATCAAACCCCCAAACAATGATTCTAGATGTTAGTTGTCAGATTTTCACTTCTGTCGTGCTTTCTTTTCAACTTAACGTTTTTAAGCTTTTGATTTTAATGCAATCTTAAGTCCCCTCTATGCCTTTTTGTTGTTGTTTTCTTAGTAGCTTTCTCTATAATACCAATTGGCTGCACTATCTGAGAACATTTGGGACCATAGGACACATGAGATCTAACTTTTGAAGAGGAACAACTAGGGAAGGTGAGCTAGTGTTACAAAGCCACCAATAATTCCTCTTATTCTATTATTGTATACTGTATATGAATTGTGTAATTTCAGCTGGAAGCCATTTTACTGGTAAATTAGCCTGCATGCATTTGCTCTTTCTAAAAAATTACATTCTCAGGGAAGGAAGTCTAGAGGTTAATCTATTTAACAGAATATTATGCATGGCTACTGGATTGTGTGTTTACTTTGGATGGTTGCAGTTAAAAGTTGAAGCACTCTGGTTGTGCCTGTGAGCATTCATGAGAATTAGAATCTGATCTGCTCAATGATTGGTGAAGTACCGTAGGTTTTACAGCTTTAACAGAAAGGAGATTTATTTACCCGAGATACTTTATAGGGAATAGGTAAACCGTAATTCTTAGCTAACTACATCCTAGAGTTAACAGAACCCCAGTCTCAAACATTTCAAGAATGCAGAATGATTTCATTTTCAGTTTATCAACAGCTACTCAGAGGATGAGTCAGATGTGCATATGACTAAGTATAGTTCCTCTCTTCCTCACTAGTCCTCAGAACAATAGGCATGCTTGCTTTTGAATTCTGACTTGATAGATTGTTCCCTTTAGCCTACTCAATGATCCAGCCCTAAAAGGCAGAATTGAAACCAATTTTAGATGTTTCTAGTAAATAAATCAAAAGTGATAAGGCAGTGACACAATAGTTAGGTATTTATAATGTGTTATCCAGCTTATTGTATATTTTAACATCAGCATGGACTTTTGAAAAAGAAAAATTATATGTGAAAAGTCATGCTTAGGATTTTATTGTGCAATTCTCTTATTCTGTCTAAAGTGAAAAGGGAGCCCATCTAAACCTGGTGGAACTTTTGAGATTAACACAACTACCAGTAGAAATACTATGGGAAATATTTGTCTGGGAGTTCCCATGCCAGCCTGGGATAAGTGTAATCCTAATTGCATGGCATTGATCCAAAAGAAAATATGTAGAATTTTCAAATCTCTAGTGTAAAAAATAACATCATGTGAGATTAGATACTTATGTTCTCCAAGTGACCGGCACTAACATCTCTGTCCTACTTTGCATGGTTAATTTATGAAAAAGAGGCTGATGATCAAACTGAGATGAAAGCTGGCAAAATAATAGGAATTAATGTATAAGAACTGTCAGGAACTCTTACTGTAAATTAGACACATTGGGGTTCTCTAATTTTTGGGAATCCAGGAAAAGAAAAAAGATGGAATGGAAATACTGTAGGTAAGAAAATACTATCTTCTCATTATTTTCCTATTTGTCTATTTCAAGGATCCATTGAAGTGTGCTTGGTTTTTCTTATTCACTGCTGTTTTCTCCAAACTGGGCTCCTTCATTTCCCATCATTTTCTTAATAACATGGCTAATGGCCAAACTATCTGGAAAGAAATAGGTTAGGTAACTTGAATGGTGCATATCCATATTAGCTGAATTATATTACTCATGGGGGTTTTTCCTACTCAAATTTGGGAGCAGCTTTTTTTCTACGATGTTAAAGCTTATTTTAGGTCTTAGGCTGCAGTTTTTACTTATTTCTCATTGTTAAAAAATTGCAGGCAAGCCTACATCAGGTTTTGACAATTATGGTTGAAGAAGGTTCTATGAATTATGAGGATTTTAGTAGCACTCAGAGATCTAAATTTTCCCCACTCCTACCATAATGTAAGCTGTCATGGATGATAGTCTAAGACAAAAAGTTTTGTTTATACGAATTGTTTTAGCTTTAGTTTGCTTTAAATGCAGCACAAATATCATATAAGCGAAGTACTGAAAGATTTTCATACCTGAAAGAACTAATTTACCAAAAATATTTATTAATATGCTTTGTAGATATAGGGCAGCTAGACCATCATGCTTCTGTAAACATGTTTTCTCACATATCAATGCACATTCAACACAATAATGCTTCAAGAAGGGGAGATGTCATAATGAAGGACAGACATCAACATGTGGGAAGCCCCCCCCCGAAAGAATGAAATATTTTGGGAAATATTAAAAAGGGCAGAATATTATATTTCCCTAAAGGAGAAATAGAGAAACATGTTTTAGGGGCAGAAAGGAGCCCCCAGTCTTTCTTAATAGCCCCCAGCAGATATTTTGAGCCGAGGTGGCACAGCGGTTAGAGGCAGGTACTGCAGGCCACTTTAGCTGACACTGATCCGCAGGTCAGCGGTTCAAATCTCACCGGCTCAAGGTTGACTCAGCCTTCCATCCTTCCGAGGTAGGTAAAATGAGGACCCAGATTGTTGGGGGCAATATAAATATATACATTGCTTACTGGTGTAAACCGCTTAGAGAGTGCTTGCACTGTGAGGCGGTATATAAATGCCACAAAATAAAATAAAAATAAAATAATAAATTTTCTTCCCATTAAGAAACTTTGGGCCAGCCTATTCAGAAAGAAAAGACCTTCACCTCCAGTGATGGGATTAAAAATTTACAAATTTACAAATTTACATTCACACAACCATTTAGGACATAATAAGATTAATCCACTACCATTTAGCTCATTACATTGCACAATCTCCTAAGGGCATTTCAGACATTGCACAATCCCCCTAGCAGCATCTCTGAAACTTATAAAAATCCATGTACTCATCAAACCAATTGTTCAGCTGACCCAGAACTGCTTGCTGTTGGTTCTGTTCATCATTAAACTTTCTTTCCAATCAGCCTCCTTCTTGTTTCCAGCGTCTTTCTTCTGGCTTGGAACTGAACCAATGGATTTACCTTCCAACAAACACAAGTTCAAAAATAGTACTAAGGTTTCCTACCACCCCAAAATAAACCATTCTTAACCACAAACCCTTCCCCTGAATAGACTAAGTATTCAGGCTTCGTCTACTCCTTAGTCAGATACAGCAGAAACTGAACAACTTTCTGGGCTCAGATTCTGGAAAACATCAATTTCACTCAAGTACTTTATTTTACCAAGACTTCTACTTCGGGGGTCCTCAAACTTGGCAACTTTAAGACTTGTGGACTTCAACTCCCAGAATTCTCCAGCCAGGCTGGAGAATTCTGGGAGTTGAAGTCCACAAGTCTTAAAGTTGCCAACTTTGAAGACCTCTGATCTACTTGTTCATTTCCCAAGCTGCATTCTAACTAAGAATCTTTTCTGTGACTAATTCTTGCCATAGCTGGGGGAGGTGACAGACTTTCCAACCAGGCACTGAGTTATAGTTACCGTATTTTTCGGACTATAAGACGCACCTTTTTACCCTCAAAAAGAGGGTGAAAACTTGGGTGCGTCTTATACACCGAATGTAGCCCCACCCAGCCACCCCCACCCAGCCACCCCCACCCTTTGGCCTCTGCCTGTCAGCAATTTACCTCTTTGCAGCAAACAGGGCAAAGCACAAGAAGAGCACAAGAAGAGATAAACTGCCTCCCGACCTTCAGCTGATGGAGGCTTGCAAGCCACGTGGTAAAATAAAACTGAACCTACGGTGGCTGTGATGAGACATATTGCTGGGAGATAAACTGCTGGCAATATTAGACTGCTGAAATTGCAAGAAGGCAAGCTAGAGCTGCTGTGGCTCAGTGATAGAGCTCTTGCCTCACAATCAGGCAATCAGGAGGTTGTGAGTTCTATCCTAGGTAGAGGCAGATTCTGTTAATATGTTATTTTGTTAAATGTTTGTAGAGTGTTCAAATTATTAGACTTATTTTTTAAAGACTGCTTTATTATTGTTCTAGAAACTTAACAAAATGAAGAAGCTTTTTAAAATAAATGTTTGCTCTGAAGAGGCCCAGTGCTATTGTATCTTCTTTTAAATAGCAGAGAATACTTCCAGAAAGCCACATCAATTTTAAAGATCTGTAAAAGTATAATCTGAAATGTCCTGTTTTAGTATTAAGTATTAGTATTAAGTATTAGTATTAAAAGAAGGCAGCTGAGAAATCCTGACTTAGTCATGTTTGGAGTAGATCTATTTAAATAATTAGGAGGAGTTAGTGTGATTGCATTTAAGAAAACTTTCTGGGATTAATATACTGCCATAATGTACATTTCTCCAATTCTTTGCCATTTCTATGGGTCAGGCACACATGCACAGAAATACACAGCAAACAGTGTATATCATCTGTGCTGTTTGCTGTTTGCTGTTTGGCAAATTGCTGGGAGGCAGAGGCCTTTTTTCCTTGTTTTCCTCCCCCAAAACTAAGGTGCATCTTATACTGCGGTGCGTCTTATACTCCGAAAAATACGGTAGCTACTTTTTTTATTTTCTAAGCTAATTGGGCCTATGAGAATTTAGCAAATGTGATTATAAATAAATAGTACATTGTTAGCTAATACTTTAACCATACTAGCATTCCTCTTTTTTTAATTTAAAGGGATTTTAAATAAAATTTGAAGCCACATGGGACAGGGAACCTGGCCGATGCCAAAGGAAGCACTGTCAAGTGGTATCAGGTTTTAAGGCTTTTTTATTATGTTTTTGTATTTTAATATAGCAATCAGATGTGGGTTCCTCCCGGTTCAGACCAGTTCGCCCGAACTGGTAGCGACCCGCTGGTGACGTCACAATGATGACACGGAACTGGTTTGGTTGGTGCCGGTTCGTGGGTGCTGCCATCTTTTTTTTGAATTATTTTTTGAATTATTTTTGGGGGGATTTTTTTTTATTTTTTTCTTCTTTTGAGCAGGCACAGAAGCCGAGTTTCCGGCACTGCACATCTTGTTTTTGGGGGTTTGGGTTTTTTTGGCTTTTTTTTCCAGAACTGCTTGGTGGGCATGGCTTGGCTTGGTGGGCAAGGCATGGGAAGGATACTGTAAAATCTCCATTCCCTCCCCACTCCAGGGGAAGGATACTGTAAAATCTCCATTTCCTCCCGATCAGCTGGGACTCGGGAGGCAGAGAATAGATGAGGGTGGGGCCAGTCAGAGGTGGTATTTACCGGTTCTCCAAACTACTCAAAATTTCCGCTACCGGTTCTCCAGAACTGGTCAGAACCTGCTGAATCCCACCTCTGAATTAAGGTCACAAAACTAAGCTTGTTAATGTGTTCTTAGTACTTTTTAAGCAAGTGCTGCGGCTGTGGAGAAAAGCAATTCAGGAAGAAAGAACTTGTTGAGATAATTTGTCCGCCCAGTGAGGAAAAACAAAACAAAAATAGGACAGACATAGGACCCTATAAGAAAGAATCTTATTTGAATGAATAGCAACAACAGTGATCCCTCCTCTCTCCCTTTCCCTCTCCCTCTCTTCCTCTCCCTCTCTCCCTCTCTCCCCCTCTCCCCCGCTCCCCCTCTCTCTCTTCACGAAGCAATATTTCACTTAATGACTGTCGGAACCAATTGCAGTCATCAAATGAGGACAAAGCAACATCAGACAAAACCATTTATCCTGTTATTATAAATTAATACTATATATTTGGGGATACTGATAACATAACTTCTCAGTGAAAATATGTTTTTGTCATTTTTAAAAACAAAATCCCCTAAATTAAAACAAACCAGATCCAGAATGCAAAGATATAGTGAACAACTAGATTGTTTACTATGTCTTCATTATTGTCTTATGATAAGTTAGATTTCTACAACCCAGTTTTGTTAGATTTAATAAATGCCTTCCTTTTAACGGGTTCAGTTTCACAGCTCTTTTGTTCCTTTTTGCAATCTGTGAGATATACTGTCACATTGCCAATCAAAACTGTTGAAAAATTATACAGCGAGAACATAATTATGGAAATAAAATCTCTCCTTTATTCCAGTTTCATCCCTGGCTGATATTTAAAGGAAAAGATTTAAATATGTATAAATAAAAATAGGCTGTGGTAATATATGAGTCTTTTTACAATAATGTGACACTAACATTAGGTTCACAGCAGGCAATAAAATCAAGATCAGTTCAAAAAATAAATTTTGCTGGAGAAATCTACTGCTGGCATAAAAAAACTGAACTTTCTGAAGATTAATTTCAGGTTTTCATCTTTCTTTCTGTTTTATTTAAAATAACCAAAGGCAGGGGAAAAAACCCTTGTCCAGTTGTTCTTCCCATATTCAAGGCTAGCAGATGTTCTCCAGATTTTCATATGGTAGTACCTTTTAATATCTGCCTTGCTATAGTTGTAGTTGGACTTAGAATCTTCTATATGGCAGGTATCCACTATGTCACTGAGCCACTTTCTTCCCCTAACCAAACAACCTTACCAGAGCTGGGTTCCTGCCGGAGCTGTCCGGTGCGTAGCTCCGGTAGGGAGCGGCCGATTGCGCAATTTGCACACGACCGCTCCGGAGCCCTCTCCGCCCACATGGCACGTTGCCATCTTTTCCTGAGAATTTTTGGGTGGTTTTGCTTCTGCACATGCGCGGAAGTAAAATCACGCCGAAATCTTGTGAGGGGATGCGCGCGACCGCGAGATTTCGGCGAGATTTTGATGAGATTTTGCTTCCACGCATGCACAGAAGCAAAATCACGTGAAGGGTGCACGCGTGTGGCACCCGAAACATGGTGATGCGCGCAGCACACCAATATCAGTAAGCTAGCAACCCGCCCCTGAACCTTACCTACCTCAACAATTGCATGCTGGGAGAATCACTTCTCATGAGATGGGCATTCATTTTATTCATTAATGGAATGAAGTAAATAAGCTACCATACCAAAAACTTTATAAGGTTCCTCTCAGCACGACGATAGTAAGTTTACTTATTTCAAGTAAACAAATGTTCTTCCTTGAAATCTATTTTGAGGTCATATCAGGAGTCAAGAAGGCTTCTGATCCAGCAGATTCATATTTTCTCAACTCTCCAATTAAAGACCAGTTGAAATTTGTTCACATCAACCTTTCCAACCTGGGTAGCCTCTAAATGTATGGGCTGGTAGAGTTCTCAAAATAGTCATGAGAAACACAGTTATCACGATAACTTACTATACAAGTATACATACCAATGCTGACTAAAGCTACCTTATCCAAGTTCCCAAAACTCAGACAGCCACACTAAAGGACAGAAGGAGACAGAAACTTCTAACACTTTACTGACATTCAATTTTTGTATAGGTTGTCCTCATTTACCCACTGCCTCATTTAATGACTGTTCAAAGTTATGACAATATAAACAAAAAAACTTTGTGACCAATCCTCACTTTAGGACTGTTCTAGGGTCTCACTGTCATGTGATAGTCATTTGCATGCTTCACAATTGACTCCTGACAAATGAAAAACATAGAAGTAAAATTACAAGTCACAGTCACGTGATTCTCATGTGACCACAGTGCTTCACTTAACAACTGAATAGGAAGTGATGTTTTAAGCCTATTGAATTCCTGCAATTTTTTTTTTTTTGCTTAGTGACTTCAAAGCAGTTGCTACTGACAGTTGTGACTGCTTAACAGGTACTACCTGTAGTCCAAGCCTATCAGCTGTAACATTGATTGAATATTTTCCAGATTGAATTACCGGTACGTTGATGTTGATTGTAAACTTTGATCAAAAACAGAGGTGGGTTTCCGTAGGTACTGACCAGTTCTGGAGAAAGCAGAAATTTTGAGTAGCTTGGACAACCGATAAATACCACCTCTGACTGGTCCCACCCCCACCTATTCTCTGCCTCCTGAGTCCCAGCTGATTGGGAGGAAATGGGAATTTTGCAGTAACCTTCCCCTGGAGTGGGGTGGGAATGGAGATTTTACAGTATCCTTCCCCTGCCACGCCCACCAAGCCATGCCCACCAAGCCACACCCACAGAACCGGTAGAAAAAAAATTTGAATCCCACCACTGATCAAAAACCAACTGGACTATATACTACTATAGGATCTTACTGAAAATATTTGTAGTGGGTTAAGAAGTCCTTCTGTTTGATTTATCTAGTAAAATTGTACTCATTTTGCAAGCCAAGCTGCACTAATAAGTTCCCAGGGTTGCCACCTGGTCTTTTCTTTTTCTCAGTTATGTTTTCCTCAGTTATGTCAGTTATTCATTTGTCACTGTTTTCCTAGCTCTAAAAATTAGCAATCTTTCTCTCCCCGTGTTATTTTACCCATCCCTCTTTTCAATTCTAAGCAGCTCCTGTTGGAAAAATTGATTCCTATTAATTAATCAAGAAATTTGCCTTTCTTCTGCTATTTCCAGCCTTATGATAGAAAACAGTTCTCTGGAATTTAAAACAGACTAAAGCAAACAGTTTAGGATTAATAATGTTGAAAAAAGTTTTAAAAAAGTAAAAAGTAAACCTAAACTACCATATGTTCCAGTGTATAAGACGACTTTTTACCCCTTGAAAATCTTCTCAGAAGTCGGGGGTCATCTTATATGCCGGGTACTGAAACTTCCGAGCTGGGGGTAGCTCAAAAACGGCCACGGCCACATCCCTGCCATTCTCCAGCCAAGCAGCCGAAGGAGCCCTGGAGCCCCGACGCCGCCCTGCATCTCGGTCTCCTGCTGGGAAGGCCACCGCCAGCCGCAGTCTTCCCAGCAGGTGGGTACTCGCAGGAGGGACCGCTGAGCAGAGGCGCCCAGTGGCTTAAGGCAATAGGTGGGCAGGAGCCTGCCACAGACGCTGCCACTTCTGGCATCCCCGCGCCTCTCGCCCCGCTTGCCGGGAGCCTCTGCTCCCTCCCGCGCATGCCCACCAAAGAAATATCGGAGCGGCGATAGCAGTGGTGGCGGTGGTAGCACGCACTCTCCTTCCCTCCCATGTGTGTTAACCCTGCTGGCGCTGTGGTCGGGAACTCAGTTGGGTGGCTGGCGCCACACGGGAGAAGGCGACAGAGGCTCCTTCTTCCTCCGAGGGGAGGGGAGCAACCCACCCACCTACCTCACTTGGTGCAGTTCTCCACACTTGGCGTCTTGGAAGAGGACTGGGCAAGGGAGAAAGGAGCCACGGTGGGGATTGGTTTGCAGGGAGAAAGAAAGAAAGAAAGAAAGAAAGAAAGAAAGAAAGAAAGAAAGAAAGAAGGAAGGAAGGAAGGAAGGAAGGAAGGAAGGAAGGAAGGAAGGAAGGAAGGAAGGAAGGAAGGAAGGAAGGAAGGAAAGAAAGAAAGAAAGAAAGAAAGAAAGAAAGAAAGAAAGAAAGAAAGAAAGAAAGAAAGAAAGAAAGAAAGAAAGAAAGAAGTTAGGAAGGAAGGAAGGAAGGAAGACAGACAGACAGAAAGAAAGAAAGAGGAAGGAAGGAAGGAAGGAAGGAAGGAAGGAATACAGAAAGAAAGAAAGAAAGAAAGAAAGAAAGAAAGAAAGAAAGAAAGAAAGAAAGAAAGAAAGAAAGAAAGAAAGAAAGAAAGATGTTAGGAAGGAAGAAAGACAGAAAGAAAAAGAAAGATGGTAGGAGGGGTAGTCTTATACGGCGAGTATATCCCAAACTCTATATTTTAACTGGAAAAGTTGGTGGTTGTCTTATACGCCCAGTCATCTTATACGCCGGAACATACGGTACTAAATTTTAAAACAGCAATTTTCATGTTATTTTGTTCCCTTATAGCTCAGTTTAAAAATCAATTAAAAAGTGTATGTCTGTAAACAGAAGGTTTTCATTTAGTTTTTCCTATAGTGAAGGGTTATGGCTTTTGTTGCTTTCTTTTCCAGCATTTTTTTCCTATAGCTCCAAAATAGCCAGTATGGAGGGTGGTTTCTTAGCACAAAGAGCTGTGGTTGAAGAGGGAATTGATGAAAATCATATGTCCCGCTTCAAGCATTTGGAATTGCCTTCCAAAGCAAAGCCACCATCAGATGTCCCCACTGGAATTTAGACACTGCTTTTTCTTAGCTGCAACTACTTCAGATTTTTTACTGAAGAAATGAACAAGAATAGATACAAATATTTTCTGAAATAAAGCATTTAATGGCACCAAAATCCATGGTAGTGCAGTGTTTAGAAGGGAGTAGTGCAGGCTACTTCTGCTGACTGCCGGCTGCTAGCAGTTCAGCCGTTTGATTCTCATCAGCTCCAGGTTGACTCAGCCTTCCATGTTTCCGAGGTTGATAAATTGAGGACCCAGATTGTTGGGGGCAATATGCTGACTCTGTAAACCATTTAGAGAGGGTTGCAAAGCACTGTGAAATGATATATAAGTCTAAGTGCTATTGCTATTGCTATTTGCCATATGAAATATCCCTTGGTAGCATTAGAAACCATACAGGTTAGTTTTGTCACATCTTGACTAATACATTACAAGCATACCACTGTCTATTATAACTGCCCGGTATGCTCATGATATTCAAGGAGCTGAGGTGGTGCAGTGGTTAAAAGCAGCACTGCAACCTGAACTGCTAGTTCAGCAGTTCAGCTGTTCAAATCTCACCAGGCTCAAGGTTGACTCAGCCTTCCATCCTTCCAAGGTGGGTAAAATGAGGACCCAGATTGTTGGGGGCAATATGCTGAACTCTGTAAACCGCTTAGAGAGGGCTGTAAAGCACTATGAAGCGGTATATAAGTCTAAGTGCTATTGCTATTGCTATAATTCAAGAGACTATTCAACATATTCTATCCTACAGATTGCATTACAGCAATATATTGCTGCTCATATGCCCCCAGGTGATACAGTCTATTAATGCACTAAGAATGCAAATGCTAAACAGATTTGGTATGTTGTTGTGATCTATGCTTCTATAACTGTAGAAATAATGTCAATTGTGAAGAAAATAGTGTATCCTGGTGATATTAAAATCCAGCCAAGTAAACCTTTAATCAATTGGAGGTATAAATGAGACATTTATCCAGAATGTGCAGCAGTTTTGGCACCAAACAATATTATATGGGGGGGTGGGGTGGAATGGGTAGTTGATAAATAGACTCAAGTAATACATAGGGCTAGACTTTTTTATTTCTTTCTCTTGGATAAGATCTTTTCAACACTAAGATTGATTTCTGACTAGGGAAGAATAAAATTTCACTGAAAAGTGAAAAATATAATATATTTTTATATTATATTCCACTAGAATTTTATATTCTTCATTCTTTGCTTGTCATCCTCACTTATTACCTCCCATTGAGTTTTGAATTTTAATTGCTTTTTTCTTATTAATTAGGCTGGTATACCACTGATCTTATCATCCCCCACAAATGTAACATCCAGTTTCAGACCTTTCAGATTTTAAATGTCAACTAAAAATAATACTTCAGTTTAAGCATTTTCTGTTGCTAGTTATTAAAACAAACTGCACTTTGGAAACTAAGTAAAAAGAGCTAAAGCTACTTTTAGAATGATTATTCAACAGTTTATGCTTATTTGAATGGTGTTTGAATTCTGTTTCTTTTCTTTAAAAGGCAGAGAAACAATCCACTTTGGAGAGGTCTTTATTTTAATCTTCCAATATAATTACCATGTTTCCCCAAAAATAAGACATCCCCCCAAAATAAGCCCTCCTCCGAAAATACCGTATTTTTCGGAGTATAAGATGCACCTTTTTCCTTCCTAAAAGTGGCTGAAAATTTGGGTGAGTCTTATACTTCGAATGTAGCTTTTTTTTCTAGCCCTAACCAGGTGCTATCTATCTTCCCAGCTCTTACTGGCTTGCAGGCTTTTTCATTGTTACTCTCTCCAAAGAATGTTTTTCCAGCCCTAAGTCTTTGCAGGGTTTTTTTCATTGCTCTACTTGCTCCAAATAAGTTTTTTTCTAGCCGTAACCAGGTGCTATCGATCTTCCCAGCTCTTACTGGCTTGCAGGCTCTTTCATTGTTACTCTCTCCCAAGAATGTTTTTCCAGCCCCAAGTCTTTGCAGGGTTTTTTTCATTGCTCTACTTGCTCCAAATAAGTTTTTTTTCTAGCCCTAACCAGGTGCTAATGATCTTCCCAGCTCTTACTGGCTTGCAGGCTCTTTCATTGTTACTCTCTCCGAAGGAGGTTTTTTTTTAGTTCTAACCAGGGGATAAAATAATGTGCTGAAGCTGACCAGACTAAGGACGCTAGCCAGATGAATACCTGGTAGGCAGATTTTTTCCCCTATTTTCCTCCTCAAAAACTAAGGTGCGTCTTATACTCCAGTGCGTCTTATACTCTGAAAAATACGGTAAGCCCTCCCCGAAAATATTTAAACACATGCGCAGCCGATCCCCGCCATTTCTTCTTGTTAGGGTTAGGGAGACAGAGCTGGAAATCAGGTAAGATGGCAAGAGGAGCCCTGTCTTGCTCCACCCGCCCCAAAATAATAAGACCTCCCCAAAAATAAGGCCAAGAGCTTATTTCGGGGTTCAAAAAAATATAAGACAGGGTCTTATTTTCAAGGAAACACGATAGTAGGACTTTTAATCAGCCACCTTTGCAGTACTGTTGCATGCTACACTCTCTGATAATAGACTATGCTATTTTAAATTATTTATTTGAATATTTAATATTTGAATACCTAGGAGAGCAGATAGGTCTGAGTTCTCATATATTTGCTAACAATGTTGGAAATTAACACTGGGTTGGATGGAATGGCTTTGACCCAGTCCTAGTTTCTAATCTCTCTTTGCTTATATCAGTAAATAGTTCTCTATTTATCTTTCTGCCTTCTCTTCCTCCAGAATCTCTGTTAATCAATACAGGTAGTCCTTGACTTACAAACATTTGTTTAGTGACCGTTCAAAGTTACAACAGTACTGAAAAAGATGACTTATGACCGGTTTTCACACTTACAACCATTACAGCATCCCCACAGTCACGTGATCAAAATTCAGATGATTGGCAACTGGTTCATATTTATGGGTCATGTGATCACCTTTTGTGATATACTAACAAGCAACGTCAACAAGGAAGCCTGATTCACTTAACAGACATGTTACTAACTTAACAACTGCAGTGATTCACTTAACAACTGTAGCAAGAAAGGTCTTAAAATGGGACAAAACTCACTTAACAGCTGTCTTGCTTAGCAACATAAATTTTGGGCTCAGCAGTGATTGTAAGTCAAAGACCAGCTGTAGTTCTCAATCTTTGGGAGCATCAAATTTTTGGAGTAGGACATATGCATGAAGAGGTTTGACAGTCACAGTGTTTATGCCAGATAAATTGATAGAGTTGCTTCTCTTGTTCATTCTGGCTATCTAATTTTTTTAGATTTAAATTTTGCTTCATTCTATGTTAAGTTAGAGACATTCCCATAATAATGTGTTGCCCAATCTATTTTGAGGTTTCTCGCTCCTGTTAGGACTTTGTTCAAACGATTGGGTTTGCTAATATATGAACAAACCACAAATCAATGTTTATGTGAATATTGCTTTAAATGCATTGTAGGCTGATTACTATAAAAGGGAGCAAGAGACCATGCTCCTTCAGTGTTCTGTTGATTTCCTGCTGATTCTGACTCTCTCTGCTGATTGTCTCTGCTGAATCACTGTTGAGTAATTGACTTCATGTCTGTGTGAAAGTACTGTGAAGAGCTGCTGTGTAAAGCATAACTATCTGTGATAGTATAGATTTGTTTGTTAGCTTAATCTTTGTTTGCTAGTTAAAATACAATCGAGAGAGTCCAGAAATATTTCACAAGAAGAGTCCTTCACTCCTCCGCTCACAACAAAATACCTTATTCCACCAGACTTGAAATACTGGGATTAGACAATTTACAACTACATCGCCTCCGATCTGATCTAAATGTAGTTCATAAAATCATATACCAAAATGTCCTTCCTGTTAATGACTACTTCAGCTTCAACCGCAACAATACACGAGCACGTAATAGATTCAAACTAAATGTAAAGCGCTCCAAACTTGACTGCAGAAAATACGACTTCAGCAGCAGAGTGATCAATGCCTGGAATGCACTACCTGACTCTGTGGTTTCTTCCCCAAATCCCAAAAACTTTAACCTTAGACTGTCTACAGTCGACCTCTCCCCGTTTCTAAGAGGTCTGTAAGGGGCGTGCATAAGCGCACCACTGTGCCTACCGTCCCTGTCCTACTGTCCTATTGTCCTCTTTTATCCTTACATTTTACTTATGTTTATACAAACTACTACTATCCTGTACATGTTTGACAAACAAACAAACAAATAAATAAAATAAAATAAAGATAGGCAAGAAGAAGATTCTTCGTATTGACTGACTTACCATGTATGACTTGGACTTCCTATTTGAACTTTGCTACTTCTTTAAGTAAACTATTTGTATATACTTTAAACGTATATGTTTATTGACTGAATAGCAACTTATATCAAACTGCAACAACACATTTCACTGTGCACATGCTCAAGAGCACAAGAACTCCTTAACACCTCCCCCCATGCATATTTCAGTCCCTGACACCATATAGCCCCAACAAACTACTCTTAAAGCAATTCAGATCTCAGTGAGGGGAAAAAAAGTTTATCTGCATAGTTCTGAGTAATCTACCCTTGTGTTGTTCCCCTGGGTTCTTATTTCACTCCTAGCATCATCCATCATTGTCACTTGAGCTAAGCCTGCTTCCATGAAATGATACAGCACTCTGAATTTAGGTCTCCAAGGTACCAAGCCAAAATGAACAATGAAAGTTGCAGATCATTAGGCTTCAAGCCTTTGAGACCTGGAACTCCCCCAACACGCATTGTGAAAAACAATTTTTCTTTGTGATATCTGTTCTTGCCTACTCTTTTTATTTTTTGCTCAAATGTGTTTTCCTTTCTCCCTCCACTACTCAATTCACATATATGCAAGTGTGGTTGAAGAATAAAGCTTGAGAGGAACAGTAAAGCTACTGCAGGTGTTCCCAAATTTATTTACTATATGTTTAGATAGATGTATATCATATGTACATTAGGTCATATATATGGTTGAGAATGTAGTTTTCTGTGCTAGTTCATGGATTCTATCTTTTTTATCTTATCATATTCCTGTTTTGGGTCAAAGAATCATACCACTATATTAATATTAGTTAGATGTTCAACTGTGAGTTTGGTCTAGTGATTAAAATGCTGGCCTAGAAACAAGGAGGCCAGGTATCTAGTCCTGCCTTAGCAATGAAAATCACTTGAAGTGACCTTAGATCTGTCACACTCTCTCTCAGCCCAACCCAGCTCATAGGATTGTTGTGTGGGGAAAATAGGAGGAGGAAAGAATAGCAATAGCAATAGCACTTAGACTTAAATACCGCTTCACAGTGCTTTACAGCCCTCTCTAAGTGGTTTACAAAGTCAGCATATTTCCCCCAACAATTTGGGTGCTCATTTTACCCACCTCGGAAGGATGGAAGGCTGAGTCAACCTTGAGCCTGGTGAGATTTGAACTGCCGAACTGCAGCTAGCAGTCAGCAGAAGTAGCATGCAGTACTACACTCTAACCACTGCGCCACCGTGGCTCAGAATACCATATATCTTAAGTTATTTATAAAATAATAAAAGTGGGATATAGATAAATACATAAATAAAATAAATGTATAGAAACATTCTGTTGTGTGAAGGCAAGTGAAAAGAGTTTATTCAAATTTAGCAGTGGTTTTGAACTTCAAGTTACTTCCAGGATTCTACAAAGATTTTATCCAGTATGAAAGAAAAGTTTGTTTAAGTGCTACCTTTAAAAAAAAATCCTTCAAAGAGGACTAGATTGACTATAATAATATAACACAAATAATTGTGAGATAATTTCTTTTCTCACCAAATGACGACTAAAAGTAAGATACTGTATCTGCTGGCAAACAAACAAAAAGAAAATGTGAAAGGGATCAGCTCTTCAGAGTAATGTCATCATTAAGAATTCCCTATATAGCACCATAAACTATAAGCCAAAAGCCTCCCTAGGCATTGCCAAGAAATTGCATAGGCCCAGCTGGATTTCTATCTTTATATAGCTATCTTCAATCTATAACTGCATCTATATATAATCAGCCTGGCAGAGTGGAGAATAAAATATATTTAAATTACGTTATTAACTCTAAATTGGCTTTATGGTGCAGTTGCATGGTGCAGACAACCAAGTACCTGTTCATAAATATTAAATTTTGTACAGAACTTGGTTTTTTTAACTGTACTAGACATGAGCAAATCCTGTAGCACAAATGTTTTTCAACTCCAGGTTTTAGCTCTGATATTAGGTTTGTTCATTGTCACTTATGTTATATATGTCTGGGAGAGGAACAGACCTTCAGGGTGCTGAGCAAATTCTGATGAAGACAAAGTGGTATTCTTGCTATCAGATCAGCGGTGGGTTGCTCCCGGTTTGGACCAGTTCTTAGAACCGGTAGCATCGGCGGCGGGAGGATCCGCCCACCCGCCCGGGACCCTTCTGCGCATGTGAACCAGTGGCAAAATAATTTACAACCCAGCACTTTATCAAATCACTATATGGCTTCTTTTACCATGGGAGCTTTGAATGCCATTATGCCATAAAGGAGACTCCCTCAATATGGACTGGTCAATAGTCTATAAACTTGCAGAATTAGCAAATCCCGGTTTGTTGGTTACAAATCAACTTGCCACATTGCAAAGGAAAATGGTGTTTCAGAAGCTTCATAAACTTCTAAATATCAATGCTATTGAGAGAAAAAGATGCCTTATAATTGTGTATTCTTTAAGAATTTCCAAGGCGAAGAAAGATTATAGCAGTTAAGGAACTTGTACTATAAAAAAAATCTGTAAAGCATCAATACTTGTCTTTGGACAAAGCATCTGCTCTCCCTTTTAGTTTCAGGAATTTTGGTTTTTTTCTACATTCTGAAAACTGACAAAGTAGCCTAGTTAAAATTAGTCAAGCAAAAGAATCAAATAATACAACCGGAAGTTATACTTCTAGGACAGTGATGGTGAACCTTTTCTACACTGAGTGCCCAAACCAGAGCATGCGCGTGCTGGCCATCTGGTCTTTGGGTTTCAGATACGCCTATGCGCACCGGCCAGGTGGTCTTCACACACACCTGAGTGCCAGAAACCCAAAGACCAGCTGGCAACGGCGCGTGTGCCCACAGAGAGGGCTCTGCATGCCACCTCTGGCATGCGTGCCATAGGTTCACCATCAAAGTTCTAGGATTTTGATCTAAGTTGTAGCATACAAACATTTCTAGTGATTCTTGCTCTCTTTGTTATAAAGCAAGCACAGTAAAACAAAACAAGTGTTTGGTTTCATTTTGAAGTTGAATTTCTTTACAGCCACTTTTTTCTGGTTTCTATCCTTCCTGTAACTTATAACAACAGCTATAAAGAAATGCGTACAAAAACTGGAAGCAACTAGCCATGCATTTCAATGCACAAGATTTATAGGCAGCATTGTTTTCTAAAACAAAGTACAGTCTTTAACAATCATCAGTGTCTAGATTCATCTTGGGTTTTCAGCCTTTATACCATCATTTCTCCTTTCCAGGTTTTTTTTACCATTGTTTGTTTAAAACAATATTCTCCTTCTTAACTTTTTTAGTCTAGAATTATAGAATGCCAAATTGCTTTTCCTTTCAAAACTGGATCTATATATCAGAAATAAAAGAATAATTAAACTATTTCTCTTAAAAACATTATTTGGAACTGTTAGCAAGTATGTCATACTTTATTACTTGCAAGAGATGCTAGCACAATAATGTAAATGAATAAATTGATGTCATGAAGCATTTGATCATAAATAGTACAAAAGTATGACTGATACAGGATTTCTATTTTGTAATTTGCTGATTAAATATTCTATTCAAAGTGTTATGAATAAAAGCTCATAACTGGTAATTGGTAATTTATTTATTTTATTTATTTATTTTGGAATTCTTATATGCCGCCCAACTCCCTAAGGACTCAGGGCGGCGTACAACAGTGAAAAATACAAGAATAACCAAATCTAAAATGTTAGTTAAAAGCAAATATAAAAATTAAAACACAGTATAAAAAAGATCATCAACAGCCATTCAACATCATACATACTTGGGGGGTGAGCTCGAGTGAATTAAGCTCTACCCCCCGCCTGCAGGAAAAGCCATGTCTTAACGGCTTTTCGGAAGGCCAGCAGAGTGGGGATAGTACGGGTCTCTGGTGGAAGTTGGTTCCAGAGCACGGGGCCAGCCACAGAGAAGGCTCTCCCCCTTGGGCCCGCCAGCCGGCATTGCTTGGCCGACGGGACCTGGAGGAGGCCAACTCTGTGGGCCCTAACCGGTCGGAGGGAAGTAATTGAAGTAATCTCTTATGGTTCTTGGTTATACTGTTATTTTTGTGAAATATGTTGATGACATACGATCCTCAGAATTTTTTTCTCACTTAAAACTTTATCGGAAGATAGTTCTATTATATCTAATGATGCTATTTTGTAATTTAGAACTGAACATTTAAACATTCATCCTTGAGTAAAGTTTGTTACTTTAGTAAGAATTAAGACACTTTTCTTCATTTTATAATTACCCACATTTTCCATAGATTAAAATAAGGACATGTTTTATATATTATTGCCTGTATGCTGTCTAAGTCACATTCTTCATTTTGTGTTGATGAAGGCTCATCACTTATTTATATAGACAATTGTATAGTTACAACTCAATTAGTCATAAATTCCAAAGCCAAGAATAAGGTTGTTTGCTTAGTTAAATATTTATTGGAAAAGTATAATGGTCTGGTAGTCAAGATTATACTTATTAATATTCTTTAGCAGGAATCTGTGTAATGGCAAGCTGTGTAAGATATTCTCATTCAATTCTATAGATTTTCTTTTGGGTGATGAACAATAAAAATGATGATTCCAGCAATTTTTGCTAACAAAATTTTCAAAAGCCTGTCTCCCTCACTCAAATATAGGCAAAAAAATTGGAATATGTTAGTAAGTACAGTTACAAAACTTAAATAAAAATGTATGCTTTCCATAGTATATATGCATGGATAAATAAATGCATAAATAAAACTGAAATTGAAAGATATTGAAGACTGTTTCCACATGAATTGTATAATAAATTGGGATTAGTTTCAAATGCTCCTAATCATAAACTGTATAACAGGAAGATCTGGCAGAAGATCAGTTATTATACTTGGTTCTAATGTTGTTTCAGGGATTCAAGCTTTTTAAAGTTTTAAATATATTACTGAAAAATGTAAGTTTTCCAAAAGCTGTAGAACTAGAATTATCCATAATTATGTAACTCTCAGTTTTCTGTTTTCTATGTTCATAGAGCCCATTCAAGTGCAGAATATTCTAGCTTTATAAATCAATGATGTGTGTATTTCTTATGTTCTCTGGGGAGGAGTAATTACCTTTTAGTTAGTAGATACTAAATGAGCTATTAACTAACCAGGGACTTAATACAAAAGTTCTTCTTGCCTGAAAAACTGTTATTCAATTTCAGTTTGAAATTATACATTGTTCATTGTGCCAGCCTGAATACCTAACCAAAAATCAAATTATATGCTTCACCAAGCTGATAATTTTTGAGTTCTTTTCTTCAATAAGTATACAGTTATATAAGTGAATGGGGATAATACAGTTCTTTGCAGAATTAGGTCTGTTAGTTGGACTCAGGTGACTTCCTCAGCTAAGCCCAACATAAATAAAGGCCACTGTTAGTACTAAATAGCAATAAGATTTATATACCGCTTCACAGTGCTTTACAACCCTCTCTAAGTGGTTTACAGAGTCAGCATATTGGCCCCAAAAATCTGGGTTCTAGGGGCGTGCATAAGTGCACCAGCGTGCCTACCGTCCCTGTCCTAATGTTCCCTCTTATCAGTACCCATCTTATGTATATAAACAATGTTATATCTATGTATATTATCAATACGTACTTGACTGACTAACTAACTAACTAACTAACTAACTGAATGAATGAATGAATGAATGAATGAATGAATGAATGAATGAATGAATGAATAAATAAATAAATAAATAAATAAATAATAAATAAATAAATAAATAAATAAATAAATAAATAAATAAATAAATAAATAAATAAATAAATAAATAAATAAATAAATAAATGAGGATGGAAGGTTGAGTCAACCTTGAGCCTGTGAGAATCAAACTGCTGAACTGCTGGCAACTGGCAGTCCGCAGAAGTAGCCTGCAGTACTGCATTCTAACTCCTGCACCACCATGGCTCAGAGGCATTCCTAAATGGATTTCCCTTTGAAAGTCCCTTAATATAATCCACCTGTTGTCATTATGACACATTGTGAAAGTGCTTATCTATGCAGTTTCTTCCCTAATACTTCTAAGGAAACTGTCTAGCTTCAATGTCTAACTCAATAATGACCTGAATGGAAGAAAGAAAACTGAAACTAAATCAAGGCATGATGAAGATGCTGTTGAGAAGGAAAAATGAAAAGGAATCAGGAATTGAGGTGAAGCTTGAATAGGGCGATATTTTAAAATACTTTTAAGAATAATTTACAAGCAGTGTATAAAAAGTAGAATATATATTATATACGATGCTTCATATAATATACATACTATATAATTTCAGAGGTGGGCTTCAGCCAGTTCGGACCAGTTCTAGTGAACCGGTTGTTAAAATTCTGCCCAGTTTGGTGAACCAGCTAATCCCACCACAGGCTGGCCCCACCCCATCCATTTTTCAGGCCATTTTTCAGCCATTTTTGGGGTGGTTTTGGGCCATTTTTGGCTGCTTTCAGCCCTTTTGGGGGCCCTTTTTGGGCCATTTCTCAGGCTGTTTTGGATGTTCAGTAGTAGTAAATAAATAGAGTCAAAGGTGTCAACAAGGTACAATTTTCCTCTCTATATATTTACTACTACTAAACATCTAAAACTGCCTGGAAAATGGCCGGAAAATAGCCAAAAAACCAGCCTGGAAAACGGCCAGTAAATGGCTGAAAAACAGGCTGAAAAATGAAGATTTCAAATCTTCAATTATCTCTGTTGAAGCTGTACAACAATCTGGATTTGAAAGTAGAAGAGGAATTTGTAGCTTGTGTGGGCACACACTTCAGACCTCAATACCTCACATCCATTGTGCTTTTTCCTGCCCCACTGCACAAATCTTTCAAACATTTGCTGGCAAACACAAAGTGAGCCTTCACCCCAAAGCATATTCCCCCTTCTGAATCTGGATTATTACACAACCATATGAAATAGTATAAAATCGCACTACTAAGCACAGTAACACCTGGACTATAGCAAAACTTTGTGAAAAAAAATTGATATAAGTTCCCATAGCTGGCTGGAGAATTCTGGGAGTTGAAGTCCACAAGTCTTAAAGTTGCCAAGTTTGGGGACCCCTGATTTAAAGCCAAGATATGAAAATAAGGAAAACAAGAAAACTTCATCAAAAACTTGAATTGCCATAATGTTGTCTTCCTAAAGTCCCCTACTTCCTTTTTTGCTCCAATTACAATTTCTGTACTAATAAACTTTACATCCAGTTTTAGAACCAATTCTGAGAAAATAAGCTTGAAAGAGAGTCAAAAATCCTTCTACCCACTTGGAATTTTTCCTCATATCAGTACATCAGTAACGGGGTAGGGTAGGGAAGGAATCTTAAGTATCAGTGTAAAAGTCCCGTTTTCCCCAGTGATAACAGTTCTAGGATAAATCAGATCAATAATAATGTCTGTCCATGTATCTCTCCTGCTTAGCTTTTCCTCATTATCTGACTATTCCAGAACATAAATAAAATCAGAGGAGGACAATTCTTGTGATTGAGAGAACTTTGTGTCTATTTTTAGGGCCAGAATGATCACAGCTCAATGACAGATATTGCATATTCAGGCAAAGCAGAGCTGAGGAAAACTTCTGTTGAGATCATTGCGAACTTCTCATAAATTATGCTCCATGAAGGTGGGGAGATTAGTGATCCTTAGATGCCTTTCTATATTTCTATGCATAAAGCATGTTTCTATTAGAGTCTTCCTTCATAGATATGCTGCTCAGGATAATCTGTAATACGTTTTTTTTTTAAAAGAAGACCAAAGCACAGATCCCCCAAAAGGATTTTAATTTGCCCATTTTTGACAGGGTTTTTCAAACTTGCAATCCTAAAATGTATGCACTTCCAGAATTGCCCGGACACCATTCTGGAAGTTGAAGTCTACACATCTTAAAAGTTGCCAAATTTGAAAAACACTGATCTATCAGAACATCTAGCTCAGGGGTATCCAACCATGGCAACTTTAAGACTTGTGGACCTCAAAACGGGCCAAAAAATGGGCAGGGCCAGCCATTGGTGGGATTAGCCCGAACCGGTCCAAACCGGCTGAATCCCACCTCTGCCTTTGAGGCGAGTGGCCGGGAGGCGGGGCTGGGTGTGATGAGTGATGTTGAGTTGGCCATGCCCACCCGGTCACATGACCATCCGGCCATACCTACCCAGGCAAGCATTAAGGCAGAGAACCAGTTGTTAAATTATTTGAATCCCACCACTGACTATATTCTTTTTATATGCCGTAAAAACAGATTTGCAGTTAAATAAAGCGTATTTGCACAATTATAAGTAGCATGCTACCTGTAACTCTTTCTGAGCTGGCCCGATTTAGTGACAGTTATCCTTATTTTGATTACAACCTCTCTTGATTACTGCATTACTGCAAGATGCTGTTTGAAAAGGCTGCTCTTGAAAAATATCCAGAAATTAGTGCACAATATAATGCTGTATTTCTTTTTTCAAGACAAAAAAAATGCTCACATTTTATCAAGGGCATGATTCTTGCTTAGCAGTGACAGAAGGATGGCAGTGCTACTGAAATAAATTTAATTTATAAAAACCTTTAAAATGCAAACATTCAAATGTTTAAAAAGAAGGGAGGGAGGGAGGGAGGGAGGGAGGGAGGAAGGAAGGAAGGAAGGAAGGAAGGAAGGAAGGAAGGAAGGAGAGATATACGTATGTCTATGAAATCGGCAATTGGATTTCTTCTTTACTGTAACACTTAAATGTAGCTGTAGCACCTTAAATGAGCTGTATCTTTTTGAGAGTTCATTGGGCTTGGGCTTAAAACATATTCCTGAGTTCAAAACAAAACATGTGAGGCAAAAAATGTTTCTGAGTTCAAAGAGGCAGTAACAGGATATAAATATTACATATAGCGATACCAATACAGACTTATATATCACTTCATAATGCTTCACAGTCCTATCTAAGCAGTTTACATAATCAGTATATTGCCCCCAATAATCTGGGTCGTCATTTTAGTGACCTCGGAAGGCTGAGTCAACCTTGAGCCGGTCAGGATCGAACTCCTGGAGTGAGCAGTGAGTTAGCCTGCAATGCTACACTCGAAGCACTGCACCACCATGGCTCATATATCTAGAAAAGCACCAATATTTTAATAAATATTTAATAAAAAGGATAAAGAATAATGAGGCAAGAGATATATCTTCTTTTCTGAAATGTCAACAGCTCTCTGCATATTGATGACCATGGACATCAAATATTCTGTTGATTCTGCATATGGGCTTAAATAGTCATTAAATAACATGGGAGATAAGAATGAACCCCAATCAGAGGTGGGTTCCTCCCAGTTCGGACCGGTTCACCCGAACTGGTAGCGGCCCGCTGGTGATGTCATGATGATGTCACGGAACCGGTTTGGTTGGTGCCGATCCGTGGGTGCCGCCATCTTTTTTAAAAAAAAAAATCCAGATTTTTTTTTTAAGAATTTTTTTTTAGAATTTTTTCCCCTGGTTTTTTTTCTTCTGCACATGTTCAGAAGCTGAGTTTCCGGCACTGTGCATGCGGTCGCCATCTTGTTTTTGGCTTTTTTAAAATTTTATTTTTATTTTTTGCCACTGCGCAGGAGGGAGCGAACCGGCAGCGAGGTAGGTTAGAACCCACCCCTGACGCCAATATATAACCTTGCTTTAATTTCTTTGTGTGAACAAGTTTTTTCCCCAGCATCATCATCTGAAATTTACTTTTGGGGACTAACTGAGTCTTCTAACTGTATACAGCACCTCCCAAGCATATTTCTATCAACCCATCTAGAAGAATATCCAGTTTGATATTAACACTGCTGAGAGGTCTAGTAGAACTAATGTGACTGTACTATCTGTATCATAATCCTGATTTATATTATCAATCAGGACAAGTAGAACTCTTACTACTATGTCCTAAACTCAGGCCGAAAGCCAACTTAAAGTGGGTTGGGTAATCCATCTTCAAGAACCCTTAGTTCCTTCATATGCCTTTTCTTCAGATTTAATTGAGGTAGAAAGCCAGGACAAAGGAGACCACTAGTGGAAAAATGCATAATAAAAGTCAGCTAACTCAGATGTGCTTCCTTGACCAGCTCATAATTAAATAAATATAAAAGGATAACATTCAACCTATGGCAATTTTATAAAGTTCTTCTATGAAAACATTTCTAAAACTTCAAATAAGAACTAGTAGTAAAAAAAAGATTTATCTATCCCACAATAGAACACTTTCACATATTCAGCAACATTTTTATCAACCATTCTTGTATTTTTTGTAAGCACCCTGGTGAGTTTTTTTTTTGTCAACAGTATGACTGCTTTAGAATTGTCAGCTGTCACAAAATAACATGAAAACTGAAAAAGAATGCCCTTTTCAAATGTCATTTCCCACATTATTCTTGGTACCTTCTCTTGAAAAACTTATCAGAAGTTCTGATATTGAATTATATAAGATTTTTTCCCTTTATATTGCAATCTATCTATTTAAATGCAGAATATGCCCTGTGTTCCATGTCATTATGACCATATTCACTGTATGACTCCTATTCTCAAGTAGTTTATCAATTTATAGGCCAATTGAAGATGTATATGTGTATGTATATAGAGAGAGATATACAGGTACAGATCTCAAAGTTTTAAAATGCTATATGAAGTATTTTGTCCTTGGTTAAAATTACTTCTGTGAATTTTAGCAATTTCCACAGACAATGGTGTTATTCATAGTCCTGTTATATTAATAATGGGTGTCCATCCTGCCCATTCCACATCTACTAGGAGAAATTATAAGTTTGAATAGTTACAAAAGTAGTCATAAATAGATTCAATTTTCCTATCCATTCCAAATATATGATTATCACAATGGCAAAGGAATTGATTCACTAATGTATATTTGCTAGCCAGCATTGATGGTTCTATTCAATTGAAATTTTGATAAAAGTATTCCAAGATTCATTATTGAGAAACTGAATGTATTTTTGATTGGTTGTACTTCTAACAGTATATTTGAAATGTTTAGAATTAGCTCCCCAATGAACTATTTCTTGTAACTGGGAAAATATTTAGTAAATGTGCATGAATAGATCACTGAATTGTAGACTCCTTATTTATTTCCTATATTAATTAAATAAGGTTAGTCCTATGACTAAGTTACCTGATTCTGCTACAATTACTCCTTTGCCAGATAATTCATAAGTTAGTTTTATAAATATGAAACAAAATTATCTATTAGTGCTAGTTTTAATATCTTTATGCACAGGTACTATTGAATGGCATAACTGAAATATACTGAAGCTTATATATAGTTTATAAGTTTGTAAGTATTCTTCAATTTTGGACATTGATTTTATATCTGGAAAATTCTCCAAAATTCTGCATTATCTTCATCAACTGACTTACAGTTCTTTGTAATTCTGTGATAGCCAATACTATATCATCTGTATAACATTTAAGCGCATGGATTTTAAAACCTGGTATTTGTTTGTAACCTTGAACCTTTTCTACCAATATTTCTAAAGCGATGATAAACTATAGGTGAGACATCCTTGCCTTGTGCCTTAATTGAAAGTATGCATAGAGTGCCATAGACTGTAATTTTTGCTGTAGGTCATTGATATATACTTTTGACATAGGCTTTGAACTCGTCTCTGGGATTTATTTTGTTTAGTATTGTTAGTAGAAATGGTCACTGCTAGTGTCCAAGGTTTTTTTCCAAATCCAAAGTAATTAGTGCAACTTTCTTCCCTTTTTTTGTTGACATATTTATATTTGTTTGTTTAAGAAAATTTATATGAGCACCAAACTCACGGTGACTCCAGACAGTTTACAGAGCTTCTATTATAGTGATTAAAGACCTGCTACTATTCTCAGTGTTACTCTTTGGAATTAGCCTCTTTGGTTGATATCTGGCACACATGTCTTTAGTTGGTCAGTTAATATTATAGTATTTTTAAAAATGATACTTTACATCATCAAGCTTCCTTATTTAATCAAAGGATATTAAACTGCAGACTTATTGTTGAGCAATTAAACTCCACGTGTAAGGATGACCCATGTACTAAATTTACCAATAAACTATACTAATTAGGAATATAAACAAAATCCAGCATGGCTTTCTTCAAAAACAGATTAGCCAAACCTTGCTTTGCCTTGGTGTACATAGCAACATGCTTTGATTTTCTATTAGAATCTTTATTTTTATTTTAATTATTTAGAGTAGAACAGATATTAGAACATAAGAAGTATTACTGGATTAATGAATCTACGATCAGCTGCATCTAGATCGATGCAATTAAATCTGGAGACAAAAAAACCCTAAAGAGTTAGGGTTAGGGTTAACCCTAACCCTAACTTAATGAAATTCTATCTCAAATTTCATGAAAACTTGCTTATTCCAGTCTGAATATTATTGGAATTTTCAAGGAATGCCAAAATTCCATGACATATTTGGCTGTTACACAAGAACCTTATCTAGATTTAATGTGTTCCAAATCTCATGGGATTTTATAATCTTATGAAATTTTGTCATTTTTCGTTAAAAATAATTTGAGAGAATTTAATTTGAGAGAATCACAGGTTTCAGGTGGGGGGGAAATGGACATATTACATTTGGATGCCATGTTGCTGACTTTTGGATTTATGTTTCCACAAATTTGATTGTAGATTGAGGAATCAAAAATTTCTAATAGCATTCAAGTAGATACATATGTTTAGAGAAATTAAGGTATTGGAGAAAAAAAAATATTTTCATTCATCAGCTCTTAAGGTAAGTAGTTCCTGGAAAATTTCTTCTACAGAAGGAAAACTGCTTCTTCCATAAATCTGCTATGACTGAAATACTATTGTAATAAATCCAAATAGATTAGCTGCTAGGACATATAATAGAGTATATCATACAGAGCGGTGTGTGTTTTTTCTGTAGATGATATTTCAAATCAAATAATTCTTGTTATTTCCCATGTCAGGTTTTAAGTTGATGCCTGTGCCAGAGCTTTCAAGTTGCTCATTAATGTGTGAAATAAATGAAAAATGTAAACAAATTAACAGGATAATTAGCATCTTTTCTGAACGGAAGGGGCCTTTTAATTATTTTAGTCTTCACTTTGGCACTCTCATTTTTAATTTCTAAATATATTTTGTGTACCTCCTGCTCAAAACACAGGGCCAATTAATTTTGTCTGTATGCATGAAGAATTGTCTAGCAAGTTAATGCTCTGCGTGTTTACTAAAAAGTAATCTATGACATGGCATTGGTTTCCTCTGAATAAATAAATAAATAAATAAATAAATAAATAAATAAATAAGTAAATAAATAAATAAATAAATAAGTAAATAAATAAATAAATATAAATAAATAAATAAATAAATATAAATAAATATAAATATAAATAAATAAATAAATCAGGATTACCATATGCTGAGTGAGGGTAATGCAAGATGCCCTTCCAATTATTTTGTTCATACTTCAGATATTGTATAGAATGCAGTAAGGATTAATTCTTAATCCCAAATCAGAGGGGAAGAGGGAAAGGATGAAAGAAAGCAGCATCAAAGGTACATTTTTAAGCATTACCATTGATTGAATGATCAATTTGCAATTTTGTAAAACAACAGCACATCAAAAATCTTCCAACAGCTCACAATAAAGACATAAAAAATGAAAACAATGAAAACAATTCAACATTATATACTTTAAAATGCGTAGTAGTGTCCATTCCAACTGGCACCAAGGCAAACATTGGTGTTAAAATAGCATTGTTTCAACCTTGAACTTCTCAATGCAGATCACCTTTGAAAAATAGCCACCCTCTATTTGTTTTAGGAAGCTTTCAGTCCTAAATTTTCCAAAATACAGATTTAGCTATGTGTCAAATTTAATTGATCAAGTATTAAAATATATCATGCATTTTCATTGGATTCCCCCTCACTTTCTCTTTAAAACAATCCTATGAGTACAGTGGACTGAGAGGTAATTACCTAATCCAGAATCAATCTACATAGCAATAGCACTTAGACTTATATACCGCTTCATACTGCTTTACAGCCACTGTTCCCACTAAGGTGCGCGGCCGTGCGGCCGCGCACCTAATGAGAGAATACCGCACAGAAGTTTCTAACTTCCGCCCGGCATTTTCTAATTGCAGAGGCTGCGCGCCTGCATGGCCGCACACATGAAAAGAAAATGCTGCGCAGCAGTTTTTAACTGCCGCGCGCCGTTTTCTAATTTTACAGGGAACATTGTTTACAGCCCTCTCTAAGCGGTTTACAGAATTCAGAATATTGCCCCCAACAATCTGGGTCCTCATTTTACCCACCTTGGAAGGATGGAAGACTGAATCAACCTTGAGCCGGTGAGATTTGAACAGCTGAACTGCAGCTAGCAGTCAGCTGAAGTAGCCTGCAGTGCTGCACTCTAACCACTGCGCCACCTCGGCTAATACATGATCAAAATATGAGTGGAAAGGCTGCGTCTAGATTCAGAAGTTTCTCAGATGCTATTTTTTTTAACCTTTAATAATATTTTGCAGTTATTATGTAGATACTTGGTTCATTACGGCAGCTAATTTCTTTGTAAATTTGGAAAATATAAAAATTCAGCCATGTTTACTTTATAAATCTGCCAAAATATGAAAGTTCCCCTTCTCTCTGTCTCTCTCATCTCTTCCTCTTTGTTTTGTACCATATTTTCCATTACTTTCTCCCCAAAACATGATTGTAATCAGAGAGATGCAAAATATAGACCAAAAAAAATATTATTGTGCTGAAATCAAATTGCTGATCCGAGCAAACCTTAATGATCTTTTGAGATGCAAAGCTACTGCTGGGTGTTGAAAAATAAAGATGACATTTTAAAATTGGTTCAGCTTGATCAGCAAAAGCTTCAGAAGAGAATAAAAATGTGCAAACTTTATTATAACATGTTATCCTCATCAAGGCATACTTTCTGTTATCACTGAATGGAACTCAATTAAAGTAGCAAAGAATTCTAATCAGTTGAAGTAGCAAACTATGGCAATAGAAGTTTGGTAACTTATTGCCGTGAGTCCTATATATTTTGTGTACTGAGATGCATTCCTACATTATTGTTCCCCGTGAAGAATTACCTCTGCATTCAATCGGCAGTCTCCAGCTTTGAAAGTCTGCTAACTCTTTCAGGACTGAGTTTCAGGAGAAAAAAACAAATATTAGCATATCAGATTTTCCCAAACAATTATTAGCATTTTGACATTAGTCCTTATTTATAGATCCTATGATTACTTATTTGAGATGGCTTACAGACATCTCAAAGCTTATCATAATTGTGAAAATTCATGTATCAGGAATATTTTTAGTTATAATATTATTGTAGGATAAATTGGAAGGTCCAGTTAAAATGAACCATTTGAAAAGTTAATACCGTGATCAATGTGAATCTCCATTTACAAGCTATGGCATATTAAAAAAAAATTAAATAGCTTCATTATTAAGAAATAAATAATAAATCAAATAGGAGGTATTTTCTTTGGAATGTTTTTAAAAGTATGTTTCAGTTATGATTTTAAAAAATGTCCAAGCATTTGAATATAATATTTTTAAATAAAATATGTTAATTGTTTCAGAAGTGAGGCCAGTGTTCTTAGTCTTGAAAGTGAAAAATATTACTGCCACGTGTCAAAAATTAAGAATTCAACACCTTGATAGAGGAGTACCATGAAAATGACATTAACTGAATGATATACAAATCACACATTCTAAAATATCCTTAATCATCTGGCACAATGCAACAAAGTGAAACAGATGCTGTTAATTGTTCAACAAATGATATAATTGCACAGATATGGGAAAAGCTAATAATATTAAAAATGAATGAGTCTGAATCCATGCAAACAATTATGCTTCTTAGCTTCCCATACTTATTGTATAATATTGTGCACAAAATAGTAACAGAAAAAAGTAAAAGTTCCAAAGCTATAATGATTTTCTTCCTGGGTAAAATGAAATTATGGGCAGACTAAATAATTCACTGTTAACTTTGGAAATGCAAGACGCTAAAGTGGTTATACTGAAGGAGGACAGAATAATAACTCAGTTTGTTTCAGTGGTTCTAGATTTAATGCTTAAAAATAAAAGTTAGATACAAGCTTTGTATATTTTCTATGAATGTAATGGCTTTTATTTTTGAGGTATATTTTATTTTAGGAATATAGAATGAGGAATAATGCTTATAAACTCAAGTTTAGGGAAAGTATTTATAGATAATTAGGGGAGGGGTTATTATAAAGTCCATATCCATTTATAGCATTTTTTCTGATTTTTAACATAGTCCAATGTCATTGAGTATTGGAAAATGTACTGCCATTACTCTTAAAGATTTTGAATACAGTCTCATATTTTGACAATCTGACCTAAGCTACAATAGACAGTTTGATTGCAACAAAGAGATCCAGAAACAAATGTCATTAATGGGCCAGTTTTGAGGGCTGCTCCAAGCTGTCCTGTCCTAAAGATTCATTTATATATTGGGGGCAATATGCTGAATCCATAGACCACTGAGAGAGTGCTGTAAAGCACTATGAAGCAGTACATAAGTCTAAGTGCTATTGGTATTTCTGTTGCTATATCTTTGACAGAGACTATGTAACAAGAATCACTTTTGGTAAGGTAGGCGGCATGTAAGATGATTAATAATAATAATAATAATAATAATAATAATAATAATAATAATAATAATAATAATAATAATAATAATAATAATAATAATAATAATAATAATAATAATAATAATAATAATAATAATAATTAGAAACAATGCTGCACCACTCTGCAACTTTCTGAGATTGTACTATTTATTTATTTATTTATTTATTTAATTTATCTGTCTATCTATCTATCTATCTTTCATTTATTTATTTATTTATTTATTTATTTATTTATTTATTTATTTATTTATTTATTTATTTATTTATTTATTTATTAGTTTGTCAAACATGTACAAGATAGCTGGTATAAATATGGACATAGACATGAACGAAGGAAATGAATACAAATAAATGGGGACAGTATGACAGGGACGGTAGACACACTGGTGCGCTTATGCATGCCCCCTTTACGGACCTTTAGGAACTTGGGTGAGGTCCACGGTAGACAGTTTAAGGTTGAAGCTGTGAGGGTTTGAGGATGTAACAACAGAGTTGGGTAGAGCATTCCAGACGTTGACCACTCTGTGGATGAAGTCATATTTTCTGCAATCGAGTTTGGAGCTGTTTACCTTGAGTTTGTATCGATTGTTTGCCCGTGTGTTATTGAGGTTGAAGCTGAAGAAGTCATTGACAGGTAAGACGTTGTAGCAGACTATTTTGTGTACTATGCTTAGATCAGACCACAGGTGGCACAGTTCCAGATTGTCCAAGCCCAAAATTTCATGCCTGGTGGCATAAGGGATTCTATTATGAGTAGAGTAGTGGAGTACTCTTCTCGTGAAATACCTCTGGACCCGCTCAATCGTATTAATGTCTGATATACAGTGTGGATTCCAGGCAGATAAGCTGTATTCGAGAATTGGTCTAGCAAAGGTTTTGTATGTCCTAGTTAGCAATATAATATTATCGGAGAAGAAGCTTTGCAAAATTTGGTCAACAATTCTTAATGCCTTTTTGCAATGCTGTTACAGTGAGCTCTGGGGCTTAGATCATTTGAGATGAGTACTCCTAGGTCCTTGACAGAGTGAGGGTCGTCTAGAGGTCGTTTCCACCCAACTTGTATTTGGTGTTCTGATTTTTATTGCCAATGTGTAGGACAGAGCATTTATTTGTTGAGATTTGGAGTTGCCAATTGCGCGACCATTCTGACACATGGTCAAGGTCACTTTGTAGAGCAGTAGCATTGTCAGCGGTGTTAAATAATTTTACGTCATCAGCGAAGAGAATGAATTAGGATAGTAAATGATTGTAACCATACGATTTAATGATTTTCCCTTTTATAGTACAACACATTATACTATTATTACCATAGAAGAGAAAAATGGATACATCATGTTTTACATGAGACCCCTGGAAGTTGGGCAGCATAGAAATCCATTTAAATAAAATAAATAAATAAATAAACACATCGATGTTTTACATCTGTGGTTAATATGACCTTTGGGGAAGGGATAGTCATTTGAATTTGGAAATTGAGGCATAGACTCCATCAAAATCATGGTCAAAATCCAAATACTATCAACATTACTAGGACAGAGGAATTATTTTAGATGTTGAAATGTGTAAGAACATTTGCAGATTTGCATACCATTTATTTTTAAGTGCTTTGGACATTTATTTTTAAGTGCTTTTAAAAATTGTGGAAGACTCCAAAACAGCTTTTGTTTGGGTTATACTTATCTATATTTACTGTATTAAATGAAAATGAACTAAAAATTAAAATTAAAAACATTTATATAATATTTATTTATTGAATAATGTAAAATAACAACATTAAACTCATTCCACATTAACATAAATATTTTTCATGAACCCCCCATATTTTTAACAATCAAAAAATGAGAAGAATTGTTTTAATTTTTTGCAAATATCTTCAATATCTGGCAAATAATTTTGATTTTACAATTGTGAAATTTTGAGGATCTTAGGGGAGTCGAGGGGTTCTTGGACAACACTGGCTTAAAGAATGTAAATTATGAATATAGATTCATTTTCTGTCTTTCAGTCATACTCTTTGAGAGTGTAGATAGTCAAGTAAACACTTCAGCAAGTAATGAAATATTTGCAAAAAATATATTTCCATATCTCTTACTTTCCTGTCTTCATACAACTTAATTTTCTCTTGATCGTGCTTATAGCCCTTTTCTGTATTTGTTTCAGATTCTTAGGGCAGCTGTGTTAGTGTTGCAGTGAAAACAAGTCTTAACTTCAGTAAAAACAAAACATTCATAATTTCATTATATTTCATGGATCACTCCACCAGATGCATGGTGTATTAGAGACAGGAAGAACTGGACTATATTCCAATCATCTGCTGGAATGGACTAGATCCAAAAGCTTATGCAGCTATATGTTTCACAGTTGCTGATGTGTCACAAGATTCTTTCAATAAATATCAAAACATCATTTTTCTGCATTTCTTTCATGCAATCCTAGGCATCAAAGGAAATGTATGGGATTTGACAAGCCAAAACAGAATATCCACAATTTGATCTATTAATTACAATATTTGTATGCATGTTTAATCTCCTAGAAAGAAAAATCACTAGTTTGGCTCACCCAGCAGGTTAAAGGGGAAGCTCTCTGATGCTGTAACTTTCGGACTTTATTAATAAACTATCAAATTGTAATCATCCTGTCTTCTTTTCTATGCATATCCTCTTTAATATCCATTCCCACAGTCTATAGCTCACATTTACCTACATGGATTTGTTCATTTTATTATTTAATATATTTAAAGTAAGATCCATGTTAATGAAAGATGAAGTTGTTAATGATGATTCTTCTATCCATTTCTCTTTGTAAATGGAATTTATTCCTTGAGATAAACCACATGGAATTAAGATTTCTCTTACAAGGTACTGCAAGAACTGAACAGTTTCATTTTAGAAAGCAAATCTACATTTAAGGAAGGATCTTGTAGATGGGCAGTTGTGTTGAATAAGCTAATTTCATTTGCTTATGAGCATTTGTAGTTCCTTCAGATTTTGATTGTAGCCCTCATTGGAAAAGATCTTATGCTGAAAACAAATGTTTGAGGGAAAAGTAGACAGTAAAACCTAAACATGAGGTCTTAAATAAAAACAGTATTTAAATCAGGGGTGAAATCTAGCAGGTTCTGACAGGTTCTGGAGAACTGGTAGTGGAAATTTTGAGTAGTTCGGAGAACTGGCAAATACCACCTCTGGCTGGCCCCAGAGTGGGATGGGAATGGAGATTTTTGCAATATCCTTCCCCCAGGAGTGGGGAGTGGGAATGGAGATTTTGCAGTATCCTTCCCCTGCCATCCCCACCAAGCCATGCCCACCAAGCCACATCACACCACAGCACACCCACCAAGCCACACCCACAGAACCAGTAGTAAAAAAATTTGGATTTCACCACTGATTTATATTACAATCAAATAACCAGGTCAATTGGCAAGAACCACATTTTATTCTAATGCAACGGTTCTCAACCTGAGGGTCACAACCCCTTTGGGGGTCGAACGACCCTTCGCCCAGATGCCGCCATTTGGGTTCTTTTACTCTCTGCGCATGCACAGAATGCTTTGCGCATGCGCAGAAGGTAAAATAACCCAAATGGCGGCAGTGTGGGTCGCGGTGGGCAT